>VKOC01022467.1:0-30432 GCA_009364415.1 Spea multiplicata | reverse complement strand
CAAATACATTGTGTGTGTGTGTGTCTGCAAATAGATTCTGTGTGTGTGTCTGCAAATACATTGTGTGTGTGTCTGCAAATACGTGTGTGTGTGTGTCTAGTTAGACTCCACAGGGTGAGCGAGCACTGGGCCTGTCTGCTGGAGATTTTAGCAGATGTGCTTTAATATGCATTCTTTTGTATTGGGGCAGATTAGACACACGCAAAGTGTTGACATTTCATCACACTATTATCGTCCGTGTTACTCAAGCTGCACGGTAGAGCCTACTGTTCTACCAGACTTATATCTAGATGACTGAAGCAGAAATATCTCTGGAATGGAAAATGGCATTTAACAAATCTTCATATCTGAAACTATTTAATCTAGCAATCTGTCCTCTACTATTCTTCTAAATGTTTATATCCAATATTAATTAAAACAATTTCATAACATTGGACACTTGAGACATATTCCAATGAGTGACACATTTCTTATGAAAAGATTATATTTAGAAGATTATAGAGCTTGGCACAGCTGTATTAGTCTAGTAGCATGGATGTAACGGAAATGAGCATTGCTGTATGAAAAACTAACATCCCATTTTAAGGATGAGCGCATCAACCCTTCTTTATCAAGCCATACTAACCACAAAACATCTAGGTAAGAACAGCTGCCCATGGATTTCTTGTTTTGTGGTTAGTATTGCTTTTGAATTAATAAAGTGAGGTTGATACTCTTGAAAGCTCATTAAAAATTGAATTTTAGAAGATTAAAAGAAAACTTAGAATTTGAAGTAACTTCATTTTATTATTGAGATAATCTGTGGGAAGCCCCTTTCTGGTCTAACATTCACAGCTTCAAACACACCGGGGTTTATTCCTAAAACTGTTACTTGAGGTCAAATATTAAATGAAAGCTAGGCATTGTCAAAGGCTAACCCATGCAAGAATGTAAATTAGATTTCCTTACGTAGACAGTGCAACTTCGTCCCTCCTGCAGGTCAGAGGTTGCCACATCTGTTCTGCTAATCCAGAAACCATATAGCAGCGGTACAAATTTAGCATATTTAGCATATATAAGATAATGTAGCATATTTTTTAAACAAAAGAGGTTGAGAATATGAATGGCATTTCTTAGCTGGCACTGAATGACATCATGTTCTGCTCTAATTAAATGCGCAGTTGTATTGTCGTGTGTTGACAGTGCAGGCTATATGAAGGAGCTATGTTACTAAAATCGCCTTTTCTCCTCACCTTTTGAGTGGATTCAAGACATTTTCACCAGCCAGATTAACAACTGCATCGCAGTTTGGAATTCCTTTCTTGGAGACATCATCCTATCAGACAACAGAAGGCAAAAATGTCAGGCAGTTATAGATCAATAGTGCTCAAAAGATAAAAGAAAAAGTACTACCCACACCATAGTCAGGAACATAATTTAAAAAGTCACTCCAATGCACCCATAAAGCCCCAACACAGAATGCATATTAAAGAGCAACCAATAAATTGGAACCGGCTGTAAGCACATGTCCTCATGTAATCCATCAAGACACGCGTGAAGACTTGTATTTGCCAAGAAGGAGGTGACATAGCTGGTATACCAGCGTACCAAGCCAGGACCTCGCTCAGCTAATGTCTCAGCCCAAGCACTCACCCCTAGTGACAGATGTCAGTAAGCGGTCAACAGTAAGTCAATCTGCAGTATTTCAAAAGCAATTCGTATTCTGACTAAACAGGGGTCACTGACACAAACCAAGCATTTTTTGGAGAAAAAAAGGCCTACCTGTTCCTTTAAACACACACACATTTGCTTATAGTTCGAATGAATACTAGTACTTTAACGATTGGTTATTTGGGATTTGATGGGGAGTTAGATGTGCAAGTACTGCAGAACCACACTTAGAAGAAAGGTGTAATATTTGTTATTGCCTGCTTAGATGATGTCATCAACTGGGCGGGGCTGGCAGGTACATAAAAAGACAGTTGATGTTTGTTTTTCTTTGTAATGGTTAGCAGACAGTATAATAAAAGCATCAGTTACATATTGAAATGGTCATTACATTACTTAGGACATAACAAAAGGGACATGCATTGGAAAGTATAGAATGATTCTTTATTAACCCAAGAATAACTACATTTCCCATTTTTTTTGGTCTGTAGTATCATTATTGTAAAAGAAAACACATGGATTCACCAACTCATCTTACCCATGTAATTCTCCTCTCCCCAGGTTTACGGGAGATGATAGTGACTTGGTGACCTCTTTTATTCAGTAACTGCAATAAGAATTTCCCAATGAAGCCACCACCACCTCCTGCAGGAACAAATTGTTACCATTTTATTACATAACTCCATCTACACATTGAGATGTGTTTAACCACAAAAAAAAACATTCAAAAAATGCAACACAAAGGTAAGAGTTTGTACTCAGACGAGGGATTCTATGTTTGCCATTTTACTGTAATTGTGTGTGCGTGTATATATATATATGCACACACATGTATGTATGTATGTATGTATGTGTATATACACATCAATGTCCCTCATCAAATCCTGCAGCTTTCACCTGAAATCCACCCATTCCTCACACTTCCTTGTGATATCCTGGTGGATTTTTGCAACTCCCTACTAACTGGTCTCCCCGCCTTTTACTGCTCCACTCTGTCCTAAACACTGCAGCTAGATTGATCTTTCTTTGTTACCGTACCTCATCTGCCTCTCCTCTCTGCCAACCGCTCCACTGGCTCCACACCCTTCAGAGTCAAATTCCCGATCTACAGAGCCCTCCTATCCAAATACACCCCTAACCGTCTTCTTCGTTCCTCTCACGACCTTTGCCTTTCTTCTACCATCAGTACCTCTTCCCACTCCCAGGATTTCACCCGTTCTGTAACCCTTTTCTGGAATTCCCGTCCCCGTTCTGTGAGATTTCATATACCTCTTTCCAGAAGCATACAACCTTTCCTCATAACATTCTCAGCCAGCACCGTGTCTAAACCAGCTGAACACCCAACAACTAAGCCAGCTGAACGACCAACAACTTTGACAGCTCATCCTGACTCAACCAACTCATCCTCACCTAAACAGTCCTCTCCTACCGTCTTCTCCTTTTGTACCAGTGTTTAATTGTTTGTGATTTTAAATTTATCCTACCGACTGATTGTAAAGCGCTACAGAATCTGCTGGAGCTATATAAATAAATGTAATGCAATCAAAGGATGTAATTAAGAGGAGCAGTCATTTTATTTATGCCAACTATATATATGATCGCTGGTGCAGAGCTATAAAAGCTGCTGCTGCTGCTGCAAAACAGTTATTTTAAGTTGGGATATTTTTGGCTCCGAAGAATTTTGGGAGAGATATGAAAAGATATGATACCCACAGCGAAGTTTTCAATTTTGTAAAAGCACATTTCTCCAAGCATATTAAGGCGATGAAAACCCTGCCAGTATCTGTACGTATTAATGTATATGTATTTTGTGAGGTAATTAAGTCATTGTACGACACTGAGTAATTTGTTGGCGCTATATATATATATAATCATGCCAAATACTGCAACCCCCAGGAGTAAGTGGGTGTCACATAACTATCTCTACATGACTTTCTTTACATTTCAATAACAGCACCGCTATATAAAAGAGGGAGGTGGTATACCAATATTCCAAAACCCATATTAATATAAAGTATAAATCATTTCATTTTACATTTCACTTGCAGTACCGCTTTAGTAAAACTTCTATAGGAGACATTGCATAACATGAACACACAGCCCCTCCTCTAAACGACGATGTACTCTGTGTCATGTCTTGCTGAATTTATAGAGTAACGGGTCAGGGAAGCGCCAAAGGTCACCAACGAAAGAACTTTCACCCCAAAAATGGACGGTACCATCTCACCTACAATAACCCTCATAGTTGCAGACAGATACGCCAGAAATACCACAGAGTAGAAGGGAAGCTAGAACGGCTGGACGACTATTGAGGTGAAAACAAACGAGATAACTATGGAGAAGGAAGGAATGGAAAGAGCGTCTCGGCACACCAGACAGGTTTAGCGCTTCCACGGTACTTGGCTGCAGTGCACCCTTGCGGCTTGGAGGTGTATGTGTGCATCAGCACCCTCATCTCGCCCCGATAACGACTTTGCACAACGAAGCATCGTTTGTGGATGGAGCGCTTGATTGATTTACAAGTTGGTTAAACGGCCTTCTCGTTAAGCAGTAAGTATGCCGTGTCTCAGTGATACAAATCCAAATCCTTGCCATATTATTAATGACAAAATGACTACAGTTTAGCAGTAATGGGGTTAAAGTATGGCATTTACTTAAAATTCACATAATTTTTGCCACTTAAGTACTTATTACCCAAAGCACCTATCAAATTTATCACGTGCCACGTTATAATATACAATGTTTCATTTTCTTTATTAAAGAGCACCATACAACAGAATTTAGGCAATCCGTATGGTGCTTTTCTGATGGTAATATGACTGATGAAATCCATAATTGAACTTTATTCAAAATGTTTTTTTATTATAGGATGACCCCCCAAGATATGCCTTATACCCCTATATGCCACTCTGCCCCCCCCCCCCACCATGCTTCAGACTCCCTGGTGTCTAGTGGGGCAACTGGTGGATGTCTGTGCGATGCTTGCAGACAACCTCCCCTTCTACCCGGCATTTCCTCTGGGGGCTTCTATGATGGAAGGTCATGTCACGCCGGCGCTCGGACATAGAAACCCCGGCAGAAGTGCGCAGACGTCCACCGGTTGCCAGAGACGAGGATCCGGGTCCCCTGCAGAGCTGCGGGGGATCTGGATCTTAGTCTTGTAGTCAGGCCTTTTTTGAGGTCCGATTATAAGACGACCTCAAATACAAGACAAGGGGTAGTTTTCAGAGCATTTGCTCTGAAAAAAATCCTTGTCTTATATCCAAGCAAATACGGTAATACCTACTAGGTATTCATGCCAGATCCAGGTGTGAATGAATCTGTAGTAACCCTGATTCTTAAAAACATTGCCATTAAGATTCTACTTGACTTGTAGAAATCCTGTATCTGCTGTCCATCTGCTAAGAAGACATGACTTCATTCAAAAGTGCACAAACATTGAACTAGCAATACAGTCTCTGTTGTTCCTTCATCCTGAATTCAGGCATACATGGAGTCTAGATGCCCACATGGAAAGGACAATGTTTCATGCAACATTGCTCTAAATTCAAATTTAAATTTATAAACTTTCCAATCTTACTGGTTTTACTTTAAGTTTTCAAACAGGGCTGCTGGTTGCAAATCCGATTTCAATGGGAGCGCTTTCCTGCCACTGATTGGCTGCTTCAAACACAGAGCATCTCAGATGAGGAGGGCAGCTGCAAAGCTGCAGCTTCTACTTCAAGTAAGTGCTGGACCCATCGGCTGTTTCTCTATCTTGACTTTTTGAAGCATGTACTCAGAGTATTTTGAAATGCATTCTTCTTTAGTGGAGCTTGCAGGGACAGTAAATGTTCCCGTTAATAAAAATCCTCTGTAATTTTATGTTTCTGAATAGTGAGAGCACAAAGTCAATAGGACCAAAGGGAGTCCAAGATATGCAAATTTGTTAAACTATTAGCAGCAATACCAAGATGACAAGTATGCAACAAAGCAGAAACTTTGATTCATAGGGAAGTGATGTGGTATCCTGTGTTTTGTAATAATGGTGCATATGTGTAACTGTTTTTGGTTAATTTCTCAGAACTACATATTGTAAATTCTGATGTTATATCCCCAGTACTGTCCCTGTACTCTACAGATGACTCAGACCTTACCTCACCTCTGATCACTCACTCTCATTCTGGCTTTCCAGTCATATTGCACCCACCCTATGAAATGTCCTAAACCGCTCTATCCAACCGTGTCCACACCTCCAAGTATTTCAACATGGCAACAAATTTTCTCGAGGATTGACACACACCAACTTATACTTATTTTTAGAGCACCAGGGGATTTTGTACGGCTATCACAATATGGCAGTGGAAATGAAAAATGACTTTCAATTTTATAATATGCAACTTGACGATGACATTTAACACGTGTTAAAACAAGCTGGTACAGAAGAAAGAGCCCTGCTCTTTTACGCCTACAAAGTTTACATAGTGGTGTATTCACTAAAAGGAGAGTTTTGGTTTTTAAATCCTTCTTAAGATTTAAGTATTAAGACCAACTTACGTGTTTATCTTGGAGAAAGCTTCAGTTTGCTCAAGATGTGCATGCTTACTTCTTTACTTATCTTATTATTAAACAGTCATCTACAGACACCAGACAAGCCAGAAGGCTTGTTGTTCCCTCAGAAATCTCATGGTGCTGCCACAACCACAAGGGATTCTGGGTAGGCACATGCAAATAAGCTCAACAATTATAACCTTTATTGCACCTCTTTCGAGTTTTGTCTAAAGGCTATCCTGTGCAGCGGGCAATTACTTTCAAGGGATCCATGTATAAAGTGGATATAGAGGCAAAAGGTGATCATTGTTTGCCCCTTTCCGATTTCTTCAATTTTTACATATGTCACGCATAAAATGTTTCAGATCATCAAACTGATTTTAATATTAAACAAAAATAACTTAAGTAAATATATAGAAGGAAAACAACTATCCCACCCTATCTGGTCATGAGGTCACAGAAAAACCCAGACTAACAACTACAGGCCTCACTTACCTCAGTTAAGGTCAGTGTGCACTATTCCACAATAAGACTATGCCAGGGGACATCCAGGGGAGTTGCATGGTGAAAATTACTGCTGACCAAAAAGAACACAAAGGCTCCTCTCGCATTTGATGACAACCAAGACTTTTAGGACTGAGTCAAAAGTGGAACTTTTTTGGAAAACATGGGCCCCATTTACATTTGGCATAAAGCTAGAAGAGCATTCCACTGTAAGAATTTCATACCAACAGTCAAACACGGTGGTGGTAGAGTGATGGTCTGGGGTTGCTTTGCTGCTTCATGGCCTGGGTGACTTATCATAATTCATGGAACCATGAATTCTGCTCTCTACCAAACATTCTTGGAGCGGAATGTCCAGCAATCAGTTTGTGACCTAAAGTTTAAGCTCAGTTGGGTTATGCACCAGGACAATGATGTGAAGCACACAAGAAAGTTCTCCTCTGAATGGCTAAAAACACATTTTTGGGTTTGGAGAGGGCTAGTCAAAGTCCTGACTTGAATCTGATTGAGATACTATGATATGACCTTAAAAAGGTAGTTCATGAAAACCCTCAAATGCATCTGAATTAAACACACGCAGCTTCCATGAAAAATATAAAGATTTTTATACCACCTTATATGATGGGTACTTGGTTATGTGTGGACGGCCTGTTTTGTGGGACCAAAAACATGGAATGCGTGATGCCCCCTCCCCGGCTCCACAGACTTGTGGGGGAACAAAGTGAGATCTGCAGAATGGGGGGAAGCCTATTGCAGTATGACCAATGATTAGTGATAAACTTCAGAATCGCAACTCAGGTGGCAAATATTCCTTAACTTTCTAAAAATTAGGATTTAAGGGGCCGAGGGGGGTAAAGATGGGCACTATACCCCCAGGTTGATTTAATTACCCCTGCCCCATTGCACATGGCGCGGGGAAAGGCAGGCAAGCACCGCAGTTATGTTCCTTTTCCCAAATTTTTTTATGTTAACCTGCATTGCGCATGCATTTTTGAGCTTCAAGTGGCGGCATGAACTCACATGGCCTTAGCCGTAGATTGCAAATGTTAAAGTTGCAAATAACTCACATTTTAGTGGAAATGCAAGCTGTTTTACCATGCCAAGGCATGAAACCTCAGCCTTGTTAACCCTTACCTGCCTGGCCACTCAACTTTCTAGGGAATAGTCCCAAGCGATACATTGTAGCCTAGGCTAACTTTTCAAGACGTGTTGGTGAGGATAAGAAGAGATAATGAAATGTAATCATATAATCATAATACGTTGCAGATAATACTGAGAGATTAAAAGTTAACATTAGTGTTTAGTTATTGATTTAACTACTGTCAAGGACATTCTGTAATGTTAATAATCAGCAGTGGATTTTCCTTTGTACTCTATTAACCCATGCCTTTATTTTGATTTGGACGAGTCCCTGTGAAACATCATGGGACAAGGCAGACATAGGTATGCTGTTTGATGTTTTCAGCTCATTTTGGCTTTGCTCTCTATTAATATATTTTTAATAAAGCATCCCTCCTAGTTTTAGATTATGATATCTTGTTCTAATATTACTCCTCCTAAATCCTTAGTCTCCTCTGATAATTTTTATTCTTCAACCATTTGTCATTTAGTAGCCTTTCTCTGAACTCTCACCAGAATGTCAATGGGGTTTGTCCACTAAAGGGAGAGTTAGCATGAGATTTGCAGTTTCAGCTCGCTCCTTTCACTATTTATTAGGAAGGGCCAACACCGGCAATTTTCTCCAGCCTGAAGGACTGACCTGGCCCTGTATAATTCATAATTCAGTGTGTATGACATAGCTGTCGTATTCTTCCCCTGCTACTTATGCCTCTAACTATACAACCCAGCACCCTGCTTGTTTTTTTTTCTGATACTTTGTTGTATTCCCTGCTTCCGTTTAAGTCCTCTGATCTGTAGTTCCTGACAGCACAGTATCCCCAAGTGCTATATTTTTCCTCTCATCCATTCTCTTAAACGTATTTAAATAAGTAGCCATTTGGTTTATTCCAACAGGAATGTCTACCTATTAGCACCCTTTGAGACCTGGTGTAGTTTGTAAGTATGGGTCCTAGTACTGATAGCTTAGGTACCCCACTAGTAACTAGACAGTTACACCATAATTACAAACTTTTCAGTCTCCTCTCACTAAGCTATTTTTACAGCCAAACCCAATGTAAAGGGCCTCACTAGGTTTACCTGGAATACAGGAGCAGGTTTTGGGGCTCTGGCAGGAAACTGGCCTTGACCATGCAATTGGATAACTAGGTAAAGCCAATGAGTTAGTGAAACACTGAAGACAATGTGTTAGAGGAACTAGAACAAGAGTGGAGTCGATAAACAAGCCAGTAGTCAGCAACAGGTCAGACAAGGTCTCGGTAGGCCATGGCCAAACAAAGACAACAGTAGTTGACTACTAAAGACATGGTATTAGAGCCAATGATCAGCAATGGGTCAGATAAGGTCTCAGGAGTCCATGGTCAAATCAACTCAATGGTCAGCAATGGAAGGGCAATCAGTAGGATCAGGATAAGGTAACTGAGTAAAGAATGCCTGCTTGCCCAGGTGTCAGTTGTTTGCGCAACTGATTTCCAAAGATGGGTTTGCCTCCTTTATGAATTTAATACTCATTTGCGTGAGCAGCTGGTTGCCCTGCTGTGGCAGCTAAAAGTAGAGAAGGAGGAAGTGACTGCATTCTGCTGTTGGATTCTCCTGTTATGTAGTGTTCGTGTCACCCAAACACTGTAATTTATTTATGAAAACTTGTTTTCTCCTGAAGAAGCCACATAAAAGCAAAACAGAGGATTATCATATCATGGAAGTACTGAATGATTGAATTTATGAGAAAAGCCTGTTTTCATTTAGTCCATTTGTAAGTGCATAAATCATACAATACCATCTTTTGCATCTTGTTGAAACAATCTATACTATTGTGGGGATTTTTTTTGTCCCAACTGCAGGCGCCCGTTTGTGGATTCATACCATGTTGGACATTTGGAGTGTGATTATCGTGGCTTGCAGCTGTATCTAGTTGGGAAGTATTTCCCCTTATATTTATATATCACTTGGTGGCTACTTGTTACAGTGAGCAGCAATATTCCTTTTTCCTTTGTTGTTTCCAGAAGCGTAATTCACATAACGGCCAAAAATGTGCCTATTTTTTCAGGTTCATGGTTCAGATGCAGAGGTCTGTTATGTGGAATCAGACAATCTGAGAACATACCTTGCATTACCTCTAATCTTACAGAACAGCAGAAGGCACCAGCTTAAAAACTGCGTTCTAACATGATGTTATTACGCCAGGAAAATGTTAGTTTTTAATGAACTATATCTAATAGAGTAACACATAACTTTCTTTTTATTGTGTTTAAGATGGTGCCCTGATAAATCAAATTGTGAAAACCAGTGATTCTGTAAGAATCTAGCTGAGAATGTATTGGTATATCTATGTCCAATGATTAATACATGTGAGGGTCTTTGAAGGACAGATTTGAGAACTAGTGGCCTAGTTCTTGCAGAACACTTGCACTTTGAAACAAGGTTCAGCACAAACAACTTGTGCACTGGTACAATATTCTCTGTCTTTTATAAATAAACATATGTAACTCATTAACCAACTGATCATCTTCATTTAAAAAGTGTGGTAATATTTGTGTTGAAAATTGAAAAGGATAAGCTTAATATGAAACCTAAAAACTTTGGAGAGGATAACAATTTTCCAGTGGGCTCTGTCTCTTAGTGAGCTGAGAAACAAGCTAAAGACTTTAAAATTTCAATAATTTCATGGGCACATTTAAGTTTTCCAACTTTGAATTTTGTCGTTAAGTGCCCATGCCCTTTAAAATCTTTAACATTTGGTGTAAAAAATCTAAATAATTTTTCACATCCACTTTGAAGTTTCATGAATTGCAGTTTCTGAATTGATCTGTGAAAGACAAAAAAAAAGCTCCTGATTATTTATTGTTTTACATAACAAATTGACTAACAGAGACAACAGGTGAGGAGGGCCCTCACACATGCGGGGTTATGTCATGTTTGCAGGGTCACAATTGGAACATATGCATTTCAGTTTTCAAACCTGGAATTTTCATAGATCACTGTACTGGGCCCATGTCTCATAGAGAGATCCCATATTTTAATTTAACCCTATAAAACTAGATATTCCTTAAAAAAAACAAAACACTGTAGCTACAAATCTCATTGTTACGCAGAATTTTTAAGTTTGTTTTACCTTTTCACATACCAGGCACAATGTGGTGTGGGTGCTTTGCACTGGGCTACCTGAACAAGACATAATACCTAAAAATGAATCTCCCACTTCTCCTGAGCACATACATACCACATATGTGTTATACAGTCACAAGAGACCCCCAAGTCATAAGAGCACAAAGTTGTTTTACTTTTTTAATGTTGAACGAGGAAAGTGTACTTCATGGTTTGGGAGTAAAAATACCTCAAAATACCCCAAAACACTAAAACAACATAAAAATGCCCTAACAAACATATGTTCCCTTAAAGCACACCACCCGAAGAAACCCTATTCCTTTCTGTACACACAGGGATGGATGCTGCATGATGGGCTATCTGAAACAAGCAAAAAAGAAATGAATCCCACTTCTCTTCAGCACAGATATACCACATATGTTTTGTGTGAGGTCCCCAAATCATGAGCATGTAAAGAGGTTTCCACTTTTTACAGTTGAATTAAGAAGGCACACAACATGATTATGGGGTAAAACTACCCCTAAACATCAAAATAACCCCATAAACTGTGTATTCCTGGAAAGCACATTCCCTAGGAACCTCCTTACCTTCCAAGTAGACTGCCACAACCACATATCTAATGGGAACAAAGGATATTGATGTTTTTTGTCCTACCTTTTCACATTTCTTGCATGTATCAAGATGAAAGGTACACATAGGAATCTTTTTCTTGCACACATGGCATGATTTTTGCTCAAGTTCCTTCCCTGGGTTTTGGGGCAATTTTTCAAATATGTTTTAGTGTCTGCTTGAATCAGTCAACAATAATTGGAAAGAATAACAAATCCCTCTTTGAAATGAGTGGAAATGATCTACAAATGGAGTAAATTCACATTATCCCTAGTACAGTATGATAACCAAACATTACTTAATAATAATAAAAATACTTTTTATTGAACAGAATATTAAAATTTTAAGACTGGTAAACATACCTGGGAATGGTCACCTTCAGCGAGTGAGGTAAAGTGCTAACGTGCAGTTTAGAATTTCTGAAGACCACATTTTTGGAGCCTATAATTTAAAGTATAATAGCATTTGAGAGCTTTAGATATTTTCTATTAATAGCATCACCATGTGATGTCTGGAAACACCTTTTACTCCTAAAAAAAAAAAGCATACTGTAGCATCACATAAAAAATTAACATATCATCTATATAATACTAGAATCTTATGAATATCATGAGAGAGTTGGGATTATTGAATCGTGGCATCAAGAACAAGAACAGTAATATGCTCAAACAGAAAAATAATGCAAAATCTTACAGGACATGATCCTTAAATATACAATCTAATGTATGAGGTGTCAGAGTTGTATAGAGCCGATAGATGTTTCTGGTATTAATTCAATGGATAGGGAATGTCTGCCCATGTCACATGTTCAATTCACTGCCATCATTATTATGTGTAACTTCATTACCAGGTACATGAACACTGGGTCAGAATGATATTAACTTAGTGCAACTTCAGGAATTTTGGATAACTAATGCCAGGTTAAAAAACAAAAACATTTACAGATCCAGTAACCTATTGAACAAATGTATTTTTGCCACGTAAAGCAGTACTGTCCAAGTCCAACATATATTAATAAAAGCTACCTCTAGAATGTGCTTTATTTGTAGTTGCATTGGTAATATTTACTTTAAAAGCTTTTCATCTAAAATGTTTTCAATGGGATTAGGGTCAGGGTTCTGTACGGGCCACTTGCGTTCCTCCACACCAAACATGTCTTTATGGACCTTGCTTGGTGCACAAGGGTATAGCCATGCTGGAACAGGAAAGGGCCTTCCCAAACTGTTGATGCAAGGTTGGAAGCATTCAGTTATCTAAAATGCATTTGTAGCATCAACATTACCCTTCATTGAAAATAACCCAAACCCTGAACGAGAGACCCAAACCATTACCACACCTCCACCAAACTTTACAGTAGGCACTATGCATTCTGCTAGGTAGTTCTGTCAAACGTAGGTTCGTCCATCAGACCTCATGAAGCATGATTCATCACTCCAGAGAACACATTTTCACTGCTCCAGAATCCAGTGGCAGATGCTTGGCATTCCGCATATGTGCAGCTGCTCGCTCATGGAAACCAATTTCATAAAGCTCCCAAAGCATAGTGCTTGTGCTGATATTGCTTCCAGAGGCAATTTGGAACTCTGTAGTCAATCACGCTACAGAGAACAGGGAATTTTTAAGCACTGCACACGTCAGTACTTGGCACTCCCACTCTGTGAGTGTGTGTGGTTTCATGCTTCGTGGCTGACCTGTTTGTACTCCCAGATGCTTCCACTTCACAATAGTAGCACTTATAGCGGACCGAGGCACAAATTTCACAAACTGACTTGTGGCCAAGGTGGTGTCCCATGACAACTCCACACTCAAAGTCACTGAGATCTTCAATACGACCCGTTCTACTGCCAACGTTTGTCTATGGCTGCCCATGTCCTTGATTTTATACACCTGTTAGCAAAAAGTGTGACTGAAACACCTAAACCCATATTTTAGGAGCAGCGTTTACCTTTGGTCATATAGTGTGTAAGAGGAAGGACATCATATCTTGTCATAATGATACAAATGGGTTAGTAGATGGCATTTTATATGGTTTATTTATAAGATTTTATGAGATTACCTTTGGGATGTTTCCCTTCATTTCCAATCCTCCTCTTTTAGGCATGATTGGCTATAGATGGAAAAATGATGTGCAGTAGGTTACCATCATCTGCAAAATCCTACATTTCCTAGACCGGCTTTCAAAGATCTGGATTTCGTTTCACTAACGTAATGTTTCAAGCACACATGTACATTTGGTGATATATTTTGTATTCTTCTGTCACATTAGTGGTAATAAGTAATTTTACTGCACAAGTTAGTCACAAAGTGACCTGAGTCTCCCCCCACCAAGTGACTTTATGAAAATATACATGTATGCTAACCTTGAAGAACCAGTGTGTGTGATTGTTGGTGTTACAATTACAACACAAATTCATGTTCCACTTGAGATGCACACAAGTTTACCTTCCCACAATAGATTATGCAACCCTACTTCCAGGTCTCTCATAAGCACATAAATTAAGATACTCTCCCTAACAGTATACATTTTCCATTCATATTTATTGCATATTAAAATTCTACCACCGAGGACACTTTCTACAATGGGCAATAGAGGCACTCTCCGAAACAAACATGTAGAAGGGGACTTTGCAGTGTGCATTGCCCTCTCTGATGACTTTATCAGCTCTATGTTTTTTTTTTTTTATCAATGTACCTATTTTACATGCATTACTCATGAATGTTACCACCCCCACCACATCCTTGCCTCTTAAATATGTTACTAGGTTATACTGGATGCACAGACACACACTAACACCTTTAGTTCATTTCAAGAAAATGCCTTTTATTCATATAATGCCAGAGACAAACTGACTCAGTACAGGCAGCAATAATTCCTAGGAACTTCTCAAGGTAGCCTACACAGAACTCTCCCTCTATGTGGCCTTGTAAAGAAGTGGGCTAGCCACATGTAGGGGCAGATAATAAAGAGCCATCCTTGGCAATTTTCTCTTACAAAAAGGGTTAAGCTGAACACTTAGAGTGCCGAGGTCAGAGCACATTTTCATACATTGACGTAGTAAGAATTAGGTGAGAATCATATAAACAATTTACACAAGTTAAGCTGACTATGCATAGTTGAAGACAAACCCACATCTGATCACATAGTATAGTAGTAAAAACAAAAAAAAAACATCAATCTCCCCGCCTATTATTGCCCCCCAAAATTCCAAACCAAATAGTAAAGGTACCAGAAGCACAATCGTTTTCTGAAAAGCCCCAAACCCATAGGTAAAGTCATACAATAGTTGCAGTTGTACATGAATGTAGATTGCCATACCTGGAAACCTTAGGTCACTAAGGGGAAGCTCTGGGTCGTGGATATGGCAGACCTTACCCACTTCCCCCGTATAAAATAGCATAAAATAGGGTGTGGGACAGCCCACTGAAGTCAGCGGGACAGCCTACCTACATCCTAGCCAGAGCCAGAAAGTTCCCAGGTATGTAGATTGCACGCACAGCCCATGTAAGGGACAATACACAGTATAACAGTTCAAGCACACATAAAAAAGGGTTAAATTCCATAATCATGCTAAAGGAACAAAAAAATAGGAAGAAGGTATATGAATGGCAACTTTTTTGCATTTATGAACCCACCTTTTGAGGGCTGAAACCCCCATTACCCTTGTCATTGTTCAAGCCATTATAGTCAACGAAGGGTCATCTGTCTGTTTTGTATTATTATTCATAGCATTATATAGCTCCATCATATCCACAGTGCTGTACAAAGAGTAAACAGGAAGTATTGTATGACATAACAATTAGACTTACAGAAACAGGTTAGTAGGGCTCTGCTCAAACAAACGTATTAAGAAGGAAATAAGTGTATTTCTTTTAAATGTTGTCTATGTATTTTAGGTTTTAAACGTTACATTTATTGAGGGGAGGGCACCAGTGATATCATGATCCCTGTATTTCAGCTTTATATGAAATGAAAAAAAACCCCAGTGATGTCATTATGGCACTATGGCCCATACGATTATTGTTAGTTTTAGTTTATGAGCTAGAATGGTCATGTTGGGATACATCATTACTTTAAGAAAGATGCAGAAAAGTGCACATTTCTGATGCATTAAAAACTGCATATATAGTGTGATAAAATGTAACTGAGATACATAGTATGCTTTTTTGATTAATGCGATGTGCCTACTCTTTAACAATTTGTAACCAAATGCAGCATTAGAAACATCATTCATAGTACTGTTAAATGCCAAATTATTCCGTTTAATTCCTTTTTGTAGGTCAAATTTTGCCTCACTCATATTACTTGGCCTGTAACGCAAAATCAGTTACGCATAGGCCGTTGCCATAGAAACTCCATTATTTTTAAAGTTTCTGTTGTAGTTATGTATGGATTTACCTGCTTAAATCCTAGACCGTGCAGTTCATGTGCTAAGTGGAACTGCATCATTAACAGCCAGGGTCTATCCATTAAAAGGACTATACATCTTAAACCGTACCTGCTGCAAATCACACAGAGCGCACTCGGAAAAAAAATATTATGTCTGATATTTGCCTTTTTTTTTTTTTTTAACACAACAGTTTTTTAAAAGAAGATGTTTTAAGTGCCACTTATCACAGCCAGTGTTGCACTAAGCACCATCGTTACAGACCAGAGTTTATCTTGGATTGCTTTGTATGTTTAAAAGCCAGACTGACATATAAGCATTAGAAAGCCAGTGACGTGTCTAATAATCTCAACACGGTATACATTGCCATTTGTTACATTCAGGTCTTAGCTCTGCAAACACACAGTGTTATATACATGCCACCAACCCTGATTTTTTTCTCTTTCAGACTCTTTTGTGAATGTCACATGCCCCCCCAATACATAATTTACACACGATATACTGTTAAATTACATGGATTATCATTTGTTATTTTATGTTTTTCGCTATAACAAATTGTCTACAATTTCACTCTACCTTCTATGGCTCTGTATGGTAAACATAAGTGCTTATCATTGCTATGGGTCAAAATACCTATGAATGTAAGAACTATTCTCCAGTTCCATACATATCTGTGTGTATTCACTAGCATATGTGATGTCATTAAAATGATTTGCACTTTTCCCCTCTTACCACTTACCAGCCCATTATGTGCCCCACACCCATTTCCCAATGCCCATCTGCACAGTGCAAGGTCAGTGACTGAGCTGGGCTGACTGGGACTAAGGCGGCAGGTCCAAGGGGTGGCCTGCCAGATGGGGGGGGGCAGATCACCTTCTTGAGTGATCAGGCACCCCAGTATCACTCTGCTCAATGGGCCGTTTAAAGGGGAGATCTTTGATCTCCTCAACTGATCCATTTACACTATGGAGGATTCCATAGTTCCCATTAGAAGGCGTGGCACCTCTTTAAGACAGGGAACCCAGGGATATGATGTCATATCCAGGTGCTCCATGTCTTAAGGCACGCCTTTTAAAGCAGTGGTGTCACTAGGGTTGGTGTCTCCCGGTGCGATGACACACGGTGTAACCCCCTCGACGTGTGGGGTGCCATAATTCCTCCTCCACTGTCCAGTTCTGTCTGCCTCTTCTGCTCCATTTGCTGCCCCGGCCGCCCTGGTAGGGTGATCCCAGGCGGATTACACTCTCATAAAGTTCCCTGCCTGGTGTGGTGACACCCCCTGTAAGGCGTCACCCCCCGCACCCGGGTTGTGACGCCAGAGAGATACACACACACACACACCATTTCTTCTTGTAAGCACCGAGCCATTATGCAAAAACAATTATTACCTCCTTATCAATGCAATATCACCTGAATGTATCTTTCAAATATCAATAGCAGATCACTGCAGCAATTGCTGGCCAGAGTTAAATGCAAAGATGCAATGAACCCCACCTCCTACAATCTGACTGGATATACATACACACACACTTTTGAGCATATAAAATTATATGTCCATTTAAACATGGACTGTTTAACATTAATCGTGAACATGAGTGTATCTTTTTTGTAATATGGAAAGAATTGTAGATCTGGAAAGCTTTAGATGGGCACATGCTTGATTAATAGACAGACAGATGTTTCTGATGTCTCCGTTTCTTTGAAGAATATAATACATCACACACAGCTCAGCATGATACAGTTTCTCCTTTCTTTATTCATCTTGAGCCAATTATGAAACATGCCTACACGTGGCACACCCCCTTTTTAGGATTTTCAATTGCATTTCAGCATCTTACGTAGAAACCCCATGCCATTGGTCGGTATGAGACCTGCCTCCAATTATGTCATCTGTGACACCATGTAGGTGAATGCAAATAGACTGACTCAGTAAGAAGCTCAGTGGCACATCCTGAACGAGAACCGGCATTAACAAAGCATCACCAGGCAGAACAGACATGGCTCAATCGGCAGAAGACA
Organism: Spea multiplicata; assembly: GCA_009364415.1. Lineage (NCBI taxonomy): Eukaryota > Metazoa > Chordata > Amphibia > Anura > Pelobatidae > Spea > Spea multiplicata. The sequence goes on along the minus strand of VKOC01022467.1, from coordinate 12,517 downwards.
GCAGGTAATAGGGACATCTGGGGAGATCTCGGGGGATGGTTACCATACTCATTAAAACAGAAAAGAATTTTGAGCAGCAGACATTTGTACAGTAATAGGTAAAATACAGACCAGATTGGTGATGGTTGATGCTTGCTAGAAAAATTAATTAACGGTAAGGAATAAAAAATAGTAACAGAAATTCAAGTAAAAAATGGTTTCATTGTAGAGTATTTCAAATAACTCAACATTGATAAAATTGTGCATAGCTTGGGGCGGGGAGGGAATATTTATTAAAGCATGACCAGAAGAGCGAGCTTTCTTCCTAGGGAGGAAAATCGATATACCTCCTATTCATGTCTATACAGAATTTGACTGCGTTTTGACCCATCTGGTCTGCCTGTTCTTTTTTTCCAGCTTTAAAGACTTAAACCTTAATCAGTCCTTGGTCTCCTCCTCGGAATAGCCTTATGCTTATCTCATGCATGTAGAAATTCCCTTACTTTGTTAACCTCTACCAATTCTGCTGGGAGGCTATTCCGCTTAACTTCCACACCCTCAGTAAAAGTAAAACTTCCTTACGTCTATTATATATAGTAATGCCAGAGCAATGGATGGAATATTGTGTATTTATAATGCTACACATCAAAAAAAAAAAAAGGTGCAAGTACAACTGAAGCAAGGGGTGGAAGGAGGGGGGCTTAACTGCTCTGTTATTCCCATCTGCATGTGTCTGTTGGATTACAGAAATAGGCTTATGTAACACAGGTACTGCTCATGATTCTGGTATTCAAAGAGTTAATAGCATCCTTTACCTCTTTTCCCCACACTCTGTTCCTTTCCACTCAATTCTTTTTTTTACACACACACCTATTTTCCAAAGTAATTATTCATTTTGTTTTATGTGCCACGTCCAACAAGGAACACAAGCGACTACAGAACAGAACCGGTTTTACAAATCCTCAGGCATTGTTGTGACACGTAACTATGTAAGTGATGGAGCCTTCTGTCAATTACAGCTGAACAGCCCATCGGCTCCTTGCTTTTCCCCCAGAAACAGACACTAGCACTCACTAAAACACACACTCACCCTAAAACCATATTCCACGTCGCATTTCACACCTTAACCCTACATGTAGCCTTTCCTTATCGCTGTGCGAAGACTGTGTAAGAAGCCGCGTTATTACCGCAGGGTCACGTAACACCACATTACGCAATCCCGCTCTACTCACCTCCGCGAGTCGGCCCTTTTTTGAAGAATTTTGACAACTCACATCAGTCAAGTTTCTTGTTGATGATGGAGGGGTTGTGTATGCATTCTATACAAACTGCTTCATAGTGGATTGTTCCTACTATGGTTCCTTCTCTATTATCAATTGTACGCCCTCCGAATATGTTGTCCGGTTACTTCTGAAAAGGTTCTCTTGCACAAAATCATTAGGCGATTTCACAAGTACAAGTCTTAGCTCATATACGGGATGTATTGGTTACAACAGTGTTAACTGCAACTGGACAGTAAATTTTAATCTACATTTTCAATCCATGACAGAGAGAAAGGTTGGCACCATGCTAGCCAGTGGAATAGACAAGCATTAAGGTAATAATTATACAAGGATGGTAAGTAGAAGCTTTGAAGAGACTGAGGTCCCTTCTTCTGGGACAGTTAAGCACTCAATCATGCAACCTTGCACAGATCATGGCAATAACATGTCCATGTGAGTTCGATGCATTTAATTATATTGAGCATGCAGTGAAATATCAAATCAAACAATGCTTAAAGGGTTCATTTGAAGTTATGTGAAACCCCCCCCTTACCCCTTAGGCTGTCTGCAAGGAGCATTTCTACATTCCATTGTTAGCTTAAAAATGGAATACCTATGAAAATGGCTTTTTAGATTGCATCCATTACAATGCACTCAAGTGAAAGCTTGAATAAAAATACTCCCAATCAGTTTAGTTTTGTCTTCCACATCAGCTTCTGATTGAATGACACACTTTCCAGAATGAAATAATAGAATCAATGAATAGCACTGTGAAGTTAACACGAGGAAAATGCTTGCCATATGGATGTAAATCCCTTCTATCAAATGGCAGTCATGTGCTGAGAGAATGCTCCTGGTCAGCAAAAAGCATTAAAGAAGCAGTCATGCTTATGGGTTCTTACAGGGGTCAGGGAGCACACTGTGCCTCCTACCCTGCCTCTGTCTTTCAGAGATTTGAGCATTGTTTTAGTGAGAAATCCAGATTAGTAACCCCCCTGACTCCTGTTGAGCCAAATTTTTTCCACTGGTGGTCTATCCTTGCAGGTGTCACCAAGCTTGTAGAGTGAGGAGGGACCAGGATGCAAGTACGGTAGCATCAATCCTTTCCTCACACATTTTTCTTGAGCACACCATAAAAACCATGGATCAAACCCTTTACATGGGTTAAAGGAGCAAATAGCTCAGGAATTAGCCTATGTAGTAGGCTATTCTGTCAGAAGCATAAATGGGCTGCAGCTGCCTCAAGTACTGCTTCTAGGAAGCAATGTATGTTACTGATTCCTTTGTGTGAGATAAGACTCACTCTACGTGAGCTGGTCAACATGTGAAATGTACCGGTATATGTTGTCCTGGAAAAAAGCTGATGTAGAAACCTTCATCATAGTGGTTAATACATTCTGCTATGGCTGTGGAGACACTTCTCTTCTCCCAACCACATTATTGCTTTCATAATGCACTGTTGTAATTATCTGTTTTACATGACAAGCCATTCTTCTGCAAGTAATTGTCTACTCACTGGCAGATGCTTCTCCTGTAATTCCCATGACTCTCAGCTACTTCTGTTTCCAAGAATCATGGGGGTTGCAGCTCAACACTGGCTGCATCGCACTCCCGACCTTGCTTAGCATTTAGCTTTTGTCAGAAATTTTGATATGAAATTATATAAACCACAATGTAACAAGCTTTGCAATATTTCTGTTTGTATGTGAAAGTTTACATTGCTTGTTGCAGTAACTATTTTATACAGAGATTGTTTGTTGCTTTGTTTTGATTCTAATGATGCCGAATGCTTAAGACACATGTTGCTCTCAAGGGAGCAGTTTCCATATTATGTGACTGAGATGGGCCCTTGAGATAAGCAAGCCATCAGATTTTAGAGCAAGGAGGGAGGGGGTCAGAGGAATAGCCAAGCTAAGCATGTGCAAGCAATGTTGCTTACAAAAAAGCTTCACAAATATAACATTTTCTCTGCCCAATCCAGCTAAGCAATTGACCGGATGATGTGCCACAATTACCACCAACACATGGCAGGTTTTGTTTGGCTGAATCCTCACAATTATCAAGAAAGTTACCCAGAGCCAACATTTCACATTCACATGTTTGTCCAGTCCTAGTGATGAGAAGGGTCAAATACAATGGTAGCAGTAGAACATTCTGCCTGTAAATCATGCAACAATGTAGCATAACCAACATACTGAACAATTTCACGTTCAAGCTCATTTTTCAAGTGGAAATGACATTTATATAATCATGTGACGCCATTCATTATTATACAGTATACTGTTCTGGCTCACCATTTAACATTAAATACATTGCACAAGCCTTAGGCTGCTCCTCCAGTATACAATAGTATCACACAACTCAGAACTGCAGTAATGCCAGTCATGCTTTATTGGATTTCTGCAACAGAAAGAAGATTCTGTGTGTAATACAAAGATAACCAAAAAAGGTGATTTTTAGCGTATAACAGAGTCGAACAGTTTTAAAAAAAAATAACCCAAAAAAACATGACGATGAATTCATGTGCAGTCACATGCATTAAATGTTTAAAATTACACTAATAACAGCTGTAGGGTGTCCTACAACTCTTATTCTTCACATCAATCAATATCAACACAGGTACTGCTCATGATTCTGGTATTCAAAGAGTTAACTTTACCTCTTTTCCCCACACTCTGTTCCTTTCCACTCAATTATTTTTTACACACACACACATATTTTCCAAAGTAATTATTCATTTTGTTTTATGTGCCACGTCCAACAAGGACCACAAGCAACTACAGAACAGAACCAGTTTTACAAATCCTCAGGCATTGTTGTGACACGTAACTGTGTAAGTGATGGAGCCTTCTGTCAATTACAGCCGAACAGCCCATCGGCTCCTTGCTTCTCCCCCAGAAACACCCGCTAGCACTCACTAAAACACACACTCACCCTAAAACCATACTTTAAAAAACTCTTACTCTATCACATATTCCACGTCGCATTTCACACCTTAACCCTACATGTAGCCTTTCCTTATCGCTGTGCGAAGACTGTGTAAGAAGCCGCGTTATTACCGCAGGGTCACGTAACACCACATTACACAATCCCGCTATACTCACCTCCGCGAGTCGGCCTTTTTTGAAGAATTTTGACAACTCACATCAGTCAAGTTCCTTGTTGATGGTGGAGGGGTTGTGTATGCATTCTATACAAACTGCTTCATAGTGGATTGTTCCTACTATGGTTCCGTCTCTATTATCAATTGTATGCCCTCCGAATATGTTGTCCGGTTACTTCTGAAAAGGTTCTCTTACACAAAATCATTAGGCGATTTCACAAGTACAAGTCTTAGCTCATATACGGGATGTATTGGTTACAACAGAGTTAACTGCAACTGGACAGGAAATTTTAATCTACATTTTCAATCCATGACAGAGAGAAAGGTTGTAGGGTGTCCTACAACTCTCATTCTTCACATCAATCGATATCAATCTCTGACTTTCGCCATCCATTCTATGCCAAGGCTGCAAGCAATAAGTGGCCTTGGGATATGATGCTGTATTGTTGGAAGGACGATTTGTTTAGTCTTTGTTGTATGAGAAATCAGAGGAAGTGCTAGTGAGAAGAAACAATGAACCTTGCAGCTGACACAATACAGATACAAGAATATTTAAATGAAAAATTGCTGTTTTGGAGACATCTGGGGTAAAATTTGTGTGGAAGTGTTAGAATGCTGGGCAAATTTGGTTTAGTTGTTCTGTTTTCTGACCCTTAGCTAAAGCTGACACCTAAGCCTATTTGACAGGCTTACATGCCTTTGAGAGACAGGATGCCTAATTAATAAATTTTTCCATTCTGTTGAGGAAGCTTACTTACAAAGCCTGTTGCATCAAGATAGACTAGCTGATAGGTATTGAAGTAGTACATACTTGTAATATATCCCTAACATTTCAGTTGTCCAAAGTAGGACACGTTTCGTTGAAGGGTTTAGCTACAGTTGGGTAAGGCAGACCTAGGCAATCAATCTACCTTTGACCTTGTAGTGAAGCAGAACTCAGGGCTATTGTACAGCTTTACTAAGACGCCAGGTAGCCACGATGGATCTGCAACAGCACACACCCTCTTCTGGGGGACACTCCTTGGGCTGGTCAGGATAAATCAGTAGATCTCCCCAATAGGCCAGTGAGACCCACTTTCTGCAAAGGGCAACATAAGGAAGGCCTTTGCTTTTTGAGGATGGTGAGGAAAGGCACACAACAGAGAAGGAGAACAAAGGAGCACATCTAGGAATCGATCGACACCTGCAGACAGTGGGTGTTGGTATTGCCGGTGCATTGGATAAAATTGAACAGTCTTGACAGTATTGTTCCTTTAACATATGGTATGCATTGAGAGCCCTATGTGAATTTTTTGATTAGGCTCTGCAAACATAGAGCCGCCCCTGCTGGCATCACAGTATGTCTACAAGCTTTCTGTGCCAATACTATGAATAGGACACTGTTGAATCCATTGATATACCAAGCTGTAAGGGGCTTGTACAGAGAGACCACATAAACAAGGAGAAATGTAGTTTGTCCACTAATACCAGCGAAATAAATTTGGGACATGACAGCACATGCCAGTCCTCACTCATTTCAATAACTGCAATACTGAAAATCTAGTGTTTTTTTCACAAGTTGAGGTGAATGTGCTGTGACCGTTCTGCTGGCTGTTACAATATTTGTGCAATCATCAGCAATTTATTTGCAGCAGAACAGGGCCTCATGTTAAATTGGCCATATGTACTTTAATGCACATTATAGCTGAGTGGTCCTTTTAATATTTTGTGGCAACATACACTGGGGGGGCAGATAGGTATGAATTATGTGGAGATTGGGAGTAAAGGTGTAGGCACAGTGGGGGGGGGGCAGAAGGGCATAGACACTGGGGGAGAGAGAACGGTAGAGGTCATGGATACTGCAGGATGAGAGGAAGGCTAGGGATATGGGCGATGAGGTAGGGAGGGAGGAGGCAGAAAGGTATGGACATTGCGGTGGAGATGAAGGCAGAGGGGTATGGACACTGAGCTGGGGAGATTCACACTGAACGGAGGATGTGTAGAGGATTCTGGATCGCAGGGGCAAAGACACTAAGTGACAGGAAAACAAACAGTGGACTGGGAAAGAGAACAGTGAGGGGTTACGATCTGATACAGGGCCGGTGTATCCGGTCTGAGCCCCTGAATTCCTGATGGGAGCCCTGTATATATTTATATCAGAGATAGTCTTTGTCTTTAACACAGTGTTGGCGCACTGCATTGGGAGGACATTTGATATTTTTACTAAACAGTTTTCCTTGCTATTTTTTTGTTGCAGTGTTAAGCGAGTTGTGCTAACATATTACTTAGCGCTGATTGGTAGTTCAAGGGTAGCGTGATATACACGTTTCTATCAGCCAGCCCTAACAAGGCCTCTTTTCTGCTGTGCTTGTTTTGTTAATTGTATTGTTGAACACATCAGACCCTATATCCAATCAATAACTCATCATAGCATTGTGTGATTACCAGTAGCTAATCTACTAGCTATAATTCAGCGTCCATTTTACTTCTGTTAGTACTAGGCTGTGCCAGCTGTCTACATACATGAACTTTGATGCTAGCATCTATAACGTGTCCTTGGTTATTACTGTAAAACATTAAAATAACTGAAAACAGAATTACGTTCATTTACCTTCTAAACGGGTGAAAGAGCTGAGGTTATTGCAAGACAAGCCAATATTCCGAAATGAGAGGCGGTTGGTGTTACTAAAGGCACATTCCAGCCATGATATGCACTTTATCGCATATGATTGCTGTGATGTCCCTTTAAATTAACATGGCATCCCACTTGCCCCAAATGCATTGGGGGAAACTGCAGAATTCCCACCACCACATGCATTGGCCCCTTTCCTGCAGCTCTTTTCTATGAATGCGATGAGGAGCTGTGCACATTTCCTGGCACATGATACACTGACCGCATGTTAGCTCCCGCGTCAAATGCCGTGACGTGAAATGCCAACACACAGAAGGGGTGTTCTCTATAACAGAAGTCCAAGACATCTGATCAACAAGCAAAGCAAAGGGATGTGTGATCAAAAGAAATGTTGGTACATGCCCAACTTTTCCAAAACAGGTTGTTAAATCCACAAACCTGGGTGTTGAATATTTCAGCTCACTTACATTACGATGCATTAAGAAATGCCAACCCCAGTGAGCTTCTCATACCAGGATGCACAGAAAACATTGTTCATAATACATAGAGCAGGGCAGTACCTCCTGTGGGGAAAGGTGGGTAGCCGCTTGAGCCACCTGCTCAAGCCTTTCGTCTTCTTCCTCTTCCAAAAGCAAATGCAAAGTCAGCATGGGCCAGGACCTTCTCCGGTTTCCAACTGCCCTGGTTGCAGCTATACATAGAGGCAATGTGGCCAGATTTCTGGGAAGTCATCTCATTTATTTAACTAAGCATTATGAACAGTCATCATAATGTCAGCCCTTTATATCGCATTTGGGAATTTTCGCAAAACGCTTCTTAGTGCTGTTTGAATGATATCACAGTCCAGCGATACAGTGATCTATGTGATCACTATGTGAAGTCACTGCTGCATGTTTACATTACCTACCCTTTATAAGGCCAGAGCAATTCCAGTGCAGAGAGGTTAAAGCGGAGCAATGGGCAGGAACCTTTTTAATAGCCCTTAAATGTTTAGTTTTATCACCATTGTTATTTGTGAGCAGTTATCAAACCTTATTATGAAGTCTAACATCATTCCACAACCTGTTACCGCTTCCATATTAACTCTGCAGGGACGTCCGAGCTGGAGTTTCAAATTGGCAGCTCCTTCCACAGCTAGGGTCGGAGCCAGGTTTGTCCATCGGCATTTTAGCTAATTCATCTGACGATTTGGGGATTATTTCCCCAGCGCTTGCCAATACATTAGTCTGCAGTATCTTTAGCAGTGGGGACGCGTCGACTGAAGCGGTTTATAATGACAAACATCTTAGCCTTTGAATGAATTAAAATGCACATTTAATGCATTTTATGGATAAATCCATGTTAGTATATTAGGGATTAACTATATTCTTGTCAACTATATTCCAGTCAAGTTTCTATACAAGAGATCATAGTCTAAAACCGGAGGGTGGAAGGTTAAGATGTATTGTAAGGAAGTTTTACTTTTCCACGAGTGGTAGACAAATGGAACAACCTCCCTGCAGAAGAGGCTTATACAGTGAGATAATTGAATCCCTTTTTACCAAATGCTGATTCAGACACAATTCCTCTTTTCCATGCATACTATATGTTGGTTTTTATAAAGGACCACCAAGGTTTTCATTTAATAGTATTTTTATATGTGTAGTCCAATAGTATAAAAAATAGAAAAATTTGGAAAAAAATCCACTTTTCATAGAATTTCCAAAGTAAAGCATCACTAAACTAGTTTACAAAAATATACCTAAAATGTAATTATCAATAGTTTTTAATTAAATTATAAAAATTTAACAAAAAGCAGTTGCTGCCATTCTGTACACCCAAGAAAACAATATTTGTCAAACTTATTTCCAGTCATTTACCTCATTAAAGTAACTTTTCCAGCACCATTCTCATCTATAATCTATGTGGGAGCCCGTTTTGCATGGATTCCAATGCATTTTACTGCATATAAAATTGGCGAATGCATTCTTTATTTATTGAAGTTTTAAAAAGATACTTTTTTCTCATTTGGCCCCTCCCCTCACACCTTCTGAAATTAAAAAGCATACTTAAGTACACTCGCTGCATGTGCACAAAGGCACTCCCATTAAAATCAATGGGAGTAGCTGCAGCCACATCACCACGGATGCAGGCTGAACATTGACGTTTACCTAGCATAGGTGCAATTACTACGTTCACTGCTCTATTTGACTCCCAATTAAAGTTCAGTTTCCATTGACTTTCAAATGGCAGTGGTAACACCGCGATGTGTACCGAAGTATGTCTTTTACTGCTTAACCCCAGTACACTAAACGATGCACATTCCAATTTATGCCGCCAATAAAATGCTTCAAATTCGTGTGATGAAAAACAAAAATCCTAATTATAAGCAAAATAAATAAGCTGTCCGGGTAATTATTCTCTAAGGAAAAAGAAGAACTGCGTTATAAACGACCAATAGGTTTATACTTGTATGTTCTTCGCGTGACCGCGTCAGAGGTTTGTTATGTGATTACATCCCGTCGCACATAAACAAGGTTGTGCAACTTGACCTCTGACAATTACCCCTGGGCTGTGCTCCCATGCAGCCTTGTGTTTATGTTTCACGCTATCCTTGTTTGCAGCCATCCTTGCTGCAATCTGTCTGATTATTTTGTTTATTATTTAGGCCGTGGACGTGAAAATGATGTCGTTAGTACAGATTTGGGAAATAAAAAGGTGGTAATAAATACGTTTCAAACATATTATCTCACATGTCACAAGCGTTCCGTCCGGGAGATTCCATGCTGGTAATCAGGGCTGGACTATGACTGAATATAGGGTTGTCCTGAAACAATTACATGCTTCTGCCAACCTAAAAAATAAGCCGACAGCCTGGCTCACCTGAATTTGCCCCGCGGCCTGGACTCGATTGAGCCAGTGGCAGGTTGGGCCTATGGTACCATACAGCTCCAGCGTTGCCGCGCCCCGGGCTGGATAAATGTAGCTCTACGCGCCATGAGTGTGAAAATTGACACATTCTGCTAACCCCCAGCCAGCGGCTGCATGCCACTCCACTTGGCAGCCACTGGCCTTAAAGAAGACAGGCGGCTTGGACCTCGGGGACCATATATGCCATTATATATCACTTAGCAGATTTAAACAGCCCTGCACTGCTGAATTAACACAACCGCTATTTTAGTTTACAGTTATTTTGAACCTGTATCATCAATCCTTCCCATACTGATAGATTTATAGTGTGCCAGCCCAAAGATTTGTTTTTGTTTGTAGAAATTCAAAGTTAACACACACATATACATAATAATAGATCTCATATACAACCATACTATATATATATATATACTATATTATATATATATATATATATATATATATAGTATGGGTATATCGTATCTTGCTTGATATACATGTGTCAACTCACATGTCCCAGGGCTGAAAATAAACTATGCCCTTTTTGCTGTACGGCAACCTTGTGGTTTTTGTCATAACAAAATACACCATGTACCAGAGTCACGTCGCTATTCCCGTCAATATGTTTCTTTGATTACATCACCCAGTAGGCAGGATTCCCGCGTCCCATTTCAGGAAGCCAGGCCCTGGCACGTCATACTCGTTCTTATTGTAGAAATTGCGCCCACAACCCCGCCCCCCAGTGTGACATTTCTTTATTCTTTTAACCAATCGCGGAAGGGGTCGGCGCATAAAGGTCCAGCCAGTGAGGGGCGTGGGAGAGGCGCGTGCCTAGGCTGCCAATCAGCAGCTACCTATTGAATATATACATAATAGCTCAAGCTAGTTTCTAGCGTTAAATCGTAGTGTTCGTGTATCATTGAGAATCTGCAACCGGTGCCATTATGTCTCCCCCGGCCTCAAACACAGAGAAGCAGGAAAGGAACCGGCTGGAGAAACGGACAGGGTGAGTGAGCGCATCTGTTTGGAGAACCTCAGCTTCTGTGCGCGTGTGTCGCGTGTGTCCTCATTGGGTGACATACATTACCCGGTTAGATCTGCATGGCATACGGTACCCGTTATATCTGCATGGCATACGGTACCCGTTAGATCTGCATGGCATACGGTACCCGTTAGATCTGCATGACATACGGTACCCGGTTAGATCTGCATGACATACGGTACCCGTTAGATGATCGTGTTCGAAAGCCAGAGCAGCAGCTGGACCAGTGCAATCCTGGAACACTTCTTCGCGAGCTCAAGTCGGGCATATTTGAAACATGTCTGGTACTTTGGGGCAGGTGAGGGGGGCTGAACAGAAAACTACCACCTAGAGCCTTGATGACTGTATAGCCCCTGATAGCTGCGTTTGAAAATACAAAACCCAAACATTAGGCAGTGGCACCCAAATTGTTATAAAAAATAATAATAATTGAGCTGCTCTGGAGAATCACCCCTTTCCCTCTTACAAACCGGTTTCTGATTCAGTTCAACTCTACTATTTTATTATTAAACCTGCCCGTCTGCCCCTCCCTGTCCCTAACACTATGTTAGGAATGTATTACTGTGTAATGCTGGGTAACTAATGAATGAAGTTTTCATACTCATGGAGCATAGAGCTACATATAACCAGCCTGTGAGCCACTGGCCCTAGGCTTATTTTGTATTTGCAGAAGTCATGTAATTGTTTCAACACCTATATTAAATCTTAGTCCAGCCCTGATTAATTATATATATATATATATTTATATATTAATCTTGTCCACCAGCAGTGCCTATTTCTTTCTTGTAGGAGGCCATTGCTAGCATTATCCACAATCATTATTTATTCTACTGCTTTCCATTTCTATTCTGTCCACAAAGAAAATGAGTAATTGGATGGCATAGTGAGTCACACTTGCCATTTCCACCTGTAGGTGGATTTCAATGGCCTGGGAGCGTCTATTTACTCTAATTCTCAAAAGGCCATTCACTCTATAAACATCGTAGGTAAATCCAAGTACTCACTGTACAAAACGATATGGTGGCCACAAAGAACGGCAAGGAATGAGCGGCATAAATTATGGAAGCATAATGAAATCCGTTGTGTATAATCAATACGCTTTTGTAGCCACCACGCATAAAAACATTAGTGATGGTGTTTGTGTCCGCTGCATCCCATCGCATTACAGCAGTTATGGCTATATTATTCTTCATCATTCATACGCTTTGGCGATATCTGTGTTTCTGTTATTCTGTACTTATTCTGTGTTTCTTCCAATGCCTTTTTATATAAAACTTCAAACTGTGTGTGTGTGTGTGTGTATATATACGTGTGTGTACCATATTTGCTCGATTATAAAACGACCCCCCCCAAATTCTGACATATTTTGTAATTTAGGAAAAAGAAAAGTCTGAATATAAGATGACCCTATAGGAAAAAAAGTTTTACCAGTAAATGCTAATTCATGTAAACTATTTTTTTTAATAAAAGCTATGATTGAGAAAAATATTTTGTTTTTAATTCCTTTTATTTTCCAACCTGCCCCAAATTATGCACATCTGCCCCTAGGCTTGTCACTCTGCCCCTTAAATGCCTTAAACCCCCTATATGCCACTTTGCCCCATGATGTGCCTTTTAACCCTCTAAATGCC
>VKOC01022466.1:0-11115 GCA_009364415.1 Spea multiplicata | reverse complement strand
GAGTGGCAAGCCTGGGGGCAGATGTGCGTAACTGGGGGACAGGTTGGAAAATACAAGGAAATAAAAACAAAAAAAAATATTTTTCTCAATCATAGCTTTTATTAAAAAAAATAGTTTACATGAATTAACATTTACTGGTAAAACTTTTTTCCTTTGGCGTCGTCTTATATTCAGGCTTTTTCTTTTTTTTCCTAAGTTAATATTCAGATTTTGGGGGGTCGTCTTATAATCAGGGTCGTCTTATAAGAGCAAATACAGTAATTAAGCAGTAAATCACTCTCATTCTTATATAGACTTTTAGTTGACATACTTACCTCATTACTAACATAAGAAATGTATAACTACATACAACCTAAAAAAATGATACAAAAATACAGACAATTCCAAAATCTGACTAAATTACTATGTGTGGATTACATTTATTTATAACTGTATCTCAAGGTATCTCCTTTTTTCCTTACTCTGCATAAAAAAAGATAGCAAAAACATAAACATATAGCCATATAGCTATAAAAGGGTAGATCTTCTTTGGCCCTACTTCTCCCAAAATGGCTACCCACGGAATTTTCCCTAATATCCAAAAAAAAAGACCAGAGCGAGGAAAGGGGATTGAAGAACAGCATTAGCAATAGTAAAGCATGTTGTCTGGGCAGGCACTGGCATATAGGCAGCCCCTTGGTGCAGGACTGAATTTCCCTAATATACAAAAAATTGAAAAAAAAGACAGAGTAACAAAGGAGAAAGAGGAGCAGCACCAGTAGGGTACTTGGCCTGGGCAGCCACTTGGTATAGGTCTAAACTTCCTGAACATTTGAAAAAAAATAAGAAGAACTGATCCCCATAGTAAGGAAGGAGAAAGAGGAGCTACATCTTTTTGATCAGCTCTTGCAGCCTACACTGCTCATAAGTTGGAATAGCGGTCCTTGTCACCAGATGTAGTATATGTGCCATGCAACCCAATCCCTCAAAGTCCCCACCTCTAATTGCTTTCACCGTGTTTGCAGCCCCCAGCATTTCTACTGCTGTGCCTGTCTGTGGTCCAATCCACTACACCAGCATCTACTTAAGAGCTGTCAATATGTGAGCTGGTGTGTGCTTCTCATCCGTAACCTCAGCATGGAGTAAAGGAACTATATCCCTAGGTGTCCAAAAGCATCCACAGAATTTTTTTCCGGGGGGGGGGCATCATTTTAAAGTCCATGCTTTTGCCCCTTTTTGTCCATGTCAAGAAGGGGAGGGGCATAGTCACATAAAGTGCAGGCATGCAAAGTTTTAAAACACCTGATGCTAAAGCTTAATAGAAGAATATTTTACCATATGTTGCAAATTATGTTAAGTCTATTCAATGCACCACATTATTTATACACACATGATCAAGGCACTGCAACTGAATTAACTGAATTATTTAAAAAACATATATCCATTCATTCTCACCAACAATTGTCGCCTGACAATTTGCCATAAGTTGAACTGAGGGCAATATTGCGGCACTTGTGGTGCCATCCTCTTCCAGATCCTCCAATAGGGTGAGAGAACGTCACCAAGCACGCTGCCATATTCTCTTCAGTTCACGTTCATACAAATCCGAAAGTATTTGGACCCTATAGTAAGAAGGTTCTCATCACAACACTTGAAGGGAACCATAGATGCAAGAGTGAAACTTCCATCTTCCATGCTGCCTGCTGTTGTATGAGTGGTAATATAGCTCTTTGGGAAGCTTTTTAATTAAATGCATATTTTTGATGGCAAATGTTCCCAACTAGCTTATCACTTTATTTTTAAGACCAAAACGAGCTGCAGATGAGCCAAGCCAGTCTCAGTTTGCTGCATAAAAAAATAATTTGCTGCTGAAAACATAGATTATGTTTAATCAGTTAAAATGAATATTACTTGCAAATACATTTAAGTAAAAGATCTCTCTTAAGGGGGAAGGACCGTGAAACCAAAGGGAATAACAAACTAAATTGGGTTTCACTCTGAAGATCCCAACCACCATTCAAGTGTCTGCGATTAATCCTTTGTGATAAAATATGCAGATTAAAATAAGAGTAAATAACACAATACCTTTACTTTTCCTCTCACTCATTTCTGGGCCTAGAAAGTTTTGTCCTCTGAAGTGTCAACGAATTCAGGTGGGCATTTTATCTCTGGATAAGTAAACATTAAATAAATTAATTTATTACTACAGTAAGTACAATGCACACACCAACACCCAGACACAAACACACCAGGACAGCCTCTGCCACACCGACACCCAGACACACACACCAGGACAGCCTCTGCGACACTGAAGCATAAAACATGTATGTTCTACACTGCTTTGTCATTAACTCCCCCTGTCATTAATCATCTTGTGTATTGATGCCCCAGCCAGGTTCCCCTTTACTATTGATTACCGTCTTCCCCTCACAACACAACCTTGTGTATTGCTCCCTTTGTGTATTTATTCCCCCAAACCCTTGTGTATTGCCCCCCCAGCATTGATTTATGTGATGCCCCAGCTAACCCTCCCTTGATGCCCCTAACACTTTTGTATTGGTTAATGTGAAGCACACTGATCGGCTATAAGCAAGATTCAAAGCAGCTATTGCGCGGCCATCAGTCTGCCTCCACCGGCCACTAATGAAATTAAAGCGGCTGGTGTGCACGCAACACGCCGCCCAATTTTGTATAACAAGCACCTCAAAATTACTCTTGATGCTTGAGTTGGAAATGGCGCCCTGATTCATAGATTATAGCAAACGTTCTTTGCTGATATTTGGTACTGTATGATGGCATACTGTAAGATATCGGGTAGAATCTGGGATGTAAAGTAAGTTCGATGAACACTACAAGATATTTAGCCATTATTATAAAGTAATTTATAAAGAAATGCTTAAGAATTAATCATGCCATGATTCCTAACATCATACCCCCAACCAAATAAACACATGGACACAAACTGTTTGGGTAAAAATTGGCCACAGATTTAATGTGTATGGGAAACAAATGCACAACCAATTCTTTTTTTTTTTTTTTTTTTTTAATCTTTTATTGGGTTACAAATGATATTACAAACAAACAAATAAACATTATATAAAATATTCTAGATGCTTGCAGAGTATATTTCAGATTATTCACATCTATAGACAAAAACGATACTGTAAATTGGAGATACCGGAAAGACATAAAAAAACAGTGAACAGACAAATGGTTCAGGTAGGTTAAAAGACAGTGCTCCTCCAGTACTGGTCCCTAGATCTGTTGAGGTTGGTATGCAGGGAAAAAGGGGTTTTCCACTTTCTTCTACTCCCTGACCTCTAAAGGAGAAAACGTATTTATCCAATTATGCCAATTTATTGGTTTAGCTAATCTTTTGCAATATTTGATTCCAGATTCCATTTTAAGTTGGTAAATCAATTGAATCCGGACCGAGAGCCAGGATGGGGCGATTTTAGATTTCCAATACCTTGTTATGCTTAGTTTAGCTGCAACCAATAAATGGACAGTTATTGCTTTTTGTTCTTTTGTCATGAGAGGAAAATTTAGGTGTAGCAAGAACTTTGCAGGTTCAAAATCCAAATTCACTCCCACTATTTCTCTAAGTTGTGTGGCGATTTCTTGCCAAAAACTTTGTGACAGGACCACCAGATATGAGTAAAGTTACCTTGATCAGCCTCACATCTCCAGCCAATTCTTAACACAATAAAGAATTGCCACCAAAGGTAATACAGTGCATACATTCCGCCATTGTTTTTCAATCATCTCCCTGACAATAACACCCACCTTTCTATAAATATAACACCACAATTAACCCCAACAACAAAACCAATTGGGAAAGAGCACACCGATATGAACCTTTTCCACACCAGGTTCTGAGCCACAGACCAGCTCGTAATCACTAAACTAACCAAAAAACACTATTTCCTAGTTTTCACCAACCATTATGTAACCCCTGACGAAACGCATCCCAGTGAGCCTACTTGAGCACTTTATTATAACATATTTTATTAATGGTTATTGTTTTGATTCACAAGAAAATATGAAAAAAAATGTTTCCACTCATTTGAAGTATTTAATACATTGTTTAAAACTTTTAATTATATACGTTATCTTGAGTAATTATTCTCCAAAAAGGGGCTTGGGACACGGCCTTAAGAGTGTCCAACGTATACTGTATGAGCCTACATTTTTAATTTGGCTCTGAATATGGTGAGCAGGCTGTGTATGGGTTTTACAATTTTAATTGATGCAGTGATGTTTTTGGCACTATGATGTCTCGCTTTGCTTTTTATATTCCATGTGGTATTTGCATTTGAGAGATGTCAATTAAGACCGCTGAATAACCCATAACACGCTGAAATTTAAGTATTTTTAATTTATTTTATCCTGCGCATTCTATATAATATAAAACGCTAAGTTAGAGGAACTCTTTCTTTTCTATTGCATGACACCATTGCATATTTATTTGTGGGGGAGTTTTTATATGCACTTTTGAAGAGTTTCTCACTATAGCAGCTTATTTAAAACTATTGGTTATCATATTTTAGTTATTTTTAGTGCAGCCTATTTTAACCTCTTTTGATTTGTCTGTTATGTAACCCCCTACCTTACACTGACCAGCCCAGCCACCGTGAAACGGACTAGAAAAAAAATCCCCGTTTACCATACTAATAACAGGGAGGGATGGAAGATTCACTTAGCTGTTCCATGGGCTACATTAAAGGGCCAATTTGTTGTTATATAATCTAAGAAATTCATACTTAATGATATGAACACATTTAATTAGGCACAGAGTCATTCTTTATAAGCACTGTAGATTAATTTACTGTATGTCAAGATATGAACATCTCTGTGAATTGATTGCTTTTTGTCTTTATCAAAAATATAACAAAGATTATGGTGTAAATAGAATATTTAGTGTTCTTTTCCCACTGGTCATTGGTACGATAAAGTAAAAAATGTTGGCAGGAATGGCATGACCTTGGAGTCTAAGCACTTCATAAATAGCTTCACTCGATGTGAACGTCACTTCAAAACTCAACTTGGTCTTCAAGAGCAGAACTGAAGCATCTTCAAAATGAAAATTGCTGTTGTGTTTTTATTAGTAGCTCTAAGCAGCTGCTATGGTAAGTATCTACATTGGTATGATCATGTAAGAAAATATTAGAAAGCTCTTGAAGCCTTGAAGAAAGGCAAGGCAAGATAAAGTGATTTGATGCAACTGTAGTGTAGTACATTATCTAACTACAGAAAGAGGAACACAATATATTTCCTAAAGAGCTATGAAAAGGCCTATCTTTATTATACCAAATAATACTCAGTGTTTTCTTTCTAAACAGTTATACCACAGCACATATTTTTCCCTAGGACTAGCTAGGATGATAACATATATATTAAATAATATAGTAATATATAATATATATATTATATTATATTATAATTACAGGTTGTTGTTGTAGACCATAGGTATAATATATATTATTATATTTTAGAAATAAATAACAATAAATCTTAATGTGTGTATTATAGACGCTGCCTCAGTATCTCAAACCCAGTGCCTTCAAGAATTACTAAAGGTAATGTATAAGACGGTGGGGTACTATATGAAAACATAACATGGCAACAAACTGGTTGTTCCAATGGTCCATGGCCAGTTGGCCACCATGGAACAGCCTCCAAGCAGAAGTGTTAGAAGCTTATACAAAAACAAAAATACAAACATGCATGGGATAGGCATAAAGCTATCCTGACTCTAAAACAAGACTAAATCACTGATTAATGTCTGAATCTTAGGAGGAATGGGCAGACTAGACGAGCCAAATGGTTCTTTATCTTGTGAGTAAATATTAAGCTGATCTCAATATCCTTGTGAGAGAAACAAACTATTGGAATGTAAAAGTCCTATTAAACTATTTTCTCATAAGTGACTAAACAATACGTATATAAATATATTTTATGTGATGTCTTCCATGTTCCAAACGGGTAGATATTTACATTCAGTACTCTTATCTTATCAGGAAGATGCTCCCCTTCTTCTTCAACAGCTGGGTGACCTGATCTGTGATTACAAAGTTGCTCAGGTAGGAAAGAAAATCTTACTTGGTAGTCATTAGTCAATGATTATAAATGATGCATAATACTTTGTTTACTGGTGAATATACCTAAAGGTATACTAAAACAAAATAGATTCACAAGTTGGAGAACGTCATGTATTCTCCTTTAATGTACACCCAATGCAGAGTTGTTGGCAAATTATGGAATTCTAATGAGGTTTGCTGAAGTAGATTTCATTTCAAATAAAGCAAAGGAATATGCACAGAATATTATAGTCATATTACCCAAATGTGTTGTATTATTATGTGTGCATGTCTTAATGTATGTTATGTTTGTTTTATAACAGGCTCAACAAAATGCAGCCCTTTTCATGGAATTTCTGCAACAAGTAAATGCACTTCTGGTGAGAAAATTAGACATTTTGTACCATTTTTCCCCAGGACCTGTTAAATTATGTTTGTATTATCTAATGCTTAACTGTCAAATAAAACATTATTGTTTCATCCTACACTATATATTTAATGATAAAAATACACATCTGCTCAGCTGACTATACGAAAAATATTTAGCTATACTTTGGATTATCTAGATCAGTGGTTCTCAACCCGTGGATCCTCAGGACCCACATTTGTCTTTGGTCATCAAGTCACGACCCAAAACTAACCTCAGAAAAGATGAGGGAGTGGAAAGGCTTCCCGCGGGCTGCAGCAGGAAGAGGGGAGGAGCAATCAGAGAAAAACTTTATTCAGCTCCCACTTACAACAGACAGAAACCGCAAACCAATCAAGCAACTTGCTTTGCGGTCGGGGAGTAATACTATAGTACATGCCGATGCAGAGGCTGCCTGATGGCCCTGATTGTTGCGGCCGCGGTCCTGACAGCCTGCTGCTCGCGGATTGCCGCTAGAATGTGTAAGGCAGCCCCAGGAAAGTGAAATTTTCCCAGTATGCCTTCAGTCCGGCCCTGACCCTCCGCGACTCACTGAAGACCCATGAGTTGAGAACCAATGATCTAGATCTTTCCTGAAATATCATGCACAATGGCTATACAAAATTGATGCACATTAAGCAGTGGAAAAGCCATTGTAGCCTTCAAGGGTTTCTTTGTCTGGGAAGACCAACAGAGGCTATTTTGCCTGGTATATATATATATATATATATATATACTCACTCTCCAAGTGTCCTGAAGCAGGGACAATTGTATTATAAAGAAGAAACCCGTATTCACTGTTTTGTGTTTTTTTCCCTTTTATTTTTAGGCAAAAGTTGGCTGTAGCATTAATAACCTTCTTGGAACACACGTGGTAAAATAGTTTAAACTTATATTAATTATAAGTATGCCTGATTAACTACCAATTTGGGTACCTATAGAACAAGTTATATATTATTAAAAACAAAGCATATGTATTTTAACTTTATTAAGTTTGGTTAAAAATAAATGATGAGCTATAAGATTTAGATACCTTGGTTGAAGCCTCAAGCTTGGATCTACCAAGTTCTGCCAAATTCTGAAGTCCTACAAATTCTTGCTGCATTAGTTGAAAAGACAGACCTAATTATACTAGCTCAAGTATATTAATAATATTGTTTTATATAGCACCATCATATTCCACAGCGCTGTACAATTACATTATTTTATTAATTCGATATTATACTTGCTTGATTATATTATGTTATTAAATAACCCTAATTGAGATCTCCTTCGACTCTGAATCTTAATGGATAGAACAATCATACCTAAAAAGATAAAGCCAGGGTCAGGGATTTGACGTCAGCACAGGGTAGGATTCGCATGCCATTTCTTTGCATAGAAAGTATGCATAGTAAATTAAACATTAGTTTGCACTTAAATTTATTTATTTTGGCTTTTATTGGTGATTTTAAGCACAATGAAAGAACTTGTGAGTATAAAAACAGATCTCTGATAACACCTATTTGACTTTGATTATTTATCTGTTCTGAATAGTCCATTTCTATTATACTAATTATAATAAGCATTTTCTCTAATGGGGAGTGATATGCAGGATTTAAGCAAATGATCATTTTTCTAATTGTTTCTGTTTCAGACAATTAACCTTCAGAATGCTGAAGCTCTTGGCGACCAAGTTGCTAATGTGTTGTTCCAGTTTCTGGTAAATTATCCTAATTATGTCCTAATTATGCTACAACTGCTATTAGCACTACTACTCATAATAACATTGATGATACATAGAACACTTTTAAATAGAAACTCTAGACTACATCTGGGCCTAATTTATCAGGCCAATCTCTCCAAAATGTATCATTATACCCCACTTATAGTAGTGGGAACAGATAAAAAGGCAAAGCTAACTAGGTTTTATGTTCCAATTGTTCAAGGACACTCCTGGTGAATAGTTGGGTTTGTGGATCTCAAATACAGTGTGTTCCTTTTTTCACCAACTTGTTCATCTAGTTATGTAGTTCATAGCCCTACTGCAAGATTCCTTCATATCATTTTGACATTATAGCATCATGGGTTGCTACTAGAATTTCGTGAAATCGTTTTTTTTTTTCTTGCCTTGTATTTATATGATTTCTTTTTTCATGTAGCAAAGCATTTTGGAAAAAGTGGTCAGCATCTTGGTAAGTAGAATTTGTTCATGACTAGTATAGCAGTTCCTCCAATTAGTATATTTATTTTGGTCTCTCTCTATCACTTATGTATTAATATAAACATAATAATATAATAATAATATAGTTTATTTTGAATATGTCTTTATAAGGTACTATACAATACCAAATAATTAATTGAAAGATTGTGAAATTATATTTTATAACTTTCTTTTTCCAAAGATGAGCCTACAGTTGGTGGCACATACACTAACACACACTATAACACCATAAAGTAACACACACTGTCACACTATACACTCTCACACATGCTAACACCATACACTAATACACATGCATATACACTCACTCTAACACTATGCACTTATACATACACACTCTTCAACACCATACACACACCCACTCTTACACTACATACACAAATAAACACATACTCTCTCTCTTCCTCTACTCCTCACCCCCTCTCCCATCACCCATGCAGCTGGAAGTTCTCCCTCCTTGTCCTTTCCTCTTGTCCAGAGCCCTGTCATCAGTACAGCTTGCATCCTGTGTTAGTGTTGCTTCTTCCACATCATGTAACACACATCATCTAAGTACCTGACACCTGGGTGCCATGCACCTACTGCCCTGTTTATCTACATATGCGATTTTTATTTGAACATTAATTAAAACCTTTGATTCAAATATACTTTCTTCATTTAAGGATGACATCCCCTTCATGGGTGACATCTTGGTAAGTGGAGCATACAAATGATATTCAATACCTATTGTTACAAACTTTATTTTTTAATAATATTTGATGATCTACAGAAAATACATCTACAATCTAGTTTTTTGTCAAACAACATCTATGGTGCAAATAAAATGTCATGATATTTTTCTTAACTAACTTATTATTTATCACTTCAGTTCTGATTTTGTTTGTAATGGGTTTACCTAATCATCCTTAGTGGCACTAATAAGCAATGATAGGAGCAGGAAAAATGTTTAGCCTATGTTTGTGACATACGGTGTATGAGAACCATATATTGCTCTTAATCATGCTAACCATATTTACTGATATTAACAGAATGACAAGACTCTGATTCAAAACATCAGAACACTTGGATGTGAAGTGCTGGTAAGAAAATTAATATAAGTTAAATAACTATAAAGGGACATGCTAATGGCCCAAACAGCCACGCCAACAAAGAATCCATATTAAAGTACTTTTGAGTATCTCATTAGACCCCTTAGAAATATCATGTGAACCAGCGCTGGAGCTGGCTGTAGGGGGGGGGGTTGCGGAGCAGGTGTAATTATACGATTTTGATGAATCCCTGTATGCAAATGCATGGAAAAAAGTTATTTTCTTTATTCCCTCTCAATATGTTATTAATTCACATTTAGCGAGTTTCAAGAATACAAAATATTAAGCTTTAAAGAATTTATTTTAGTTCTGTAACTAACCAAAGTAACTACAAAAGTACCCTTATCTCTCAATTTAGTGCTACATTTGTAATATCATTGAAAAGACAAATTTAGATGTTTTACAAGTTTCCTCTTTCGTTTCTAACATCTAGGCTGATCTCATTGGAAAGGTGGACAACGTTCTGGTAAGGAAAATACGGCCATTTTTGTTTTCCATGTCATCAGCAGCATACAGATTTGCTGGTGTTGTATACCTGGGTAATTGTAGTGAAGTTATTCTTTATGAAAAAAATAAAAATAAACATATGCCCCCTTAAACTTAAAAATCCTACAATTTCACTAGTTAAATGAGAAATATGGTCACCTTAGTAAAAATGAAATGGAATTCAGCAGTTGTTATTGATAACTTCTACAGATCACTTATGTTTCACAATTTTCCTTTTTAGTGAAGCTGTGTCTACCACAGTCTGGAACATTATTATTATTTATAGTTTTATATAGCACCATCATTCTGTAGCGCTGTACAATGGGTAGACAGGACATAACAAGTATAATAAGTATATAACATAACAATTTGACTTATAGAAACAACAGGTGAGGAGGACCCTGCTCAAAGGAGCTTACACTATTTGTACTACAGTAAAGTTGGATGTGTTGCTTTTACTTATAGTAAAAATAGTTTTAGTATTTTTAGTACACATTACTTGTTTATTAAATATCCATCGTATTTTTTCATGTAAATCTTTCTTTCAGAAATATTTTTCAAGCATTATAGGTAATCTTGAACAACACAGAGCATAAAGGACGATATTTTACCCTGAAGAAAATGTACCCTGTTAAGTAAGTGCTTCATAGATGCTTTGCTACTATTTGATAAATACTTTTTATTTAACAGATATATTAAAGGCTGTAGGTGGGGTACAACCAGTACAGCTGTATGGGGTTCAACCTCTGGGTGGATCCTGGTACTTCCAACAGTTCCACACCAGTGTACACCTCACACACGTATCCCCATGCATACTCCATTAAAATGGGAGCCATGCCATAAACCAACATCTCAGAATATAAAGTTTTAGTA
>VKOC01022461.1:0-29930 GCA_009364415.1 Spea multiplicata | reverse complement strand
CAGCTCCTGACCCGGATTGTTTGACCATTCTCTGCCTGCTGCCTGTTACCGACCTTGGCTTGATTCCTGACCACGTTAACCTCTCAGCTCCTGACCCGGATTGTCTGACCATTCTCTACCTGCTACCCGGTACCGACCTTGGCTTGATTCCTGACCACGTTAACCTCTCTGCTCCTGACCCGGATTATCTGACCATTAAGAGACTGATCCATTTGTATCCTGCATCCTGGTTTCCACACCCAAGCAAACGTAACAACACCTGACAGAACTAAAATGAAATTGTGAGAGTAGATGTAGGTGTTGGACAAAGAACTTCCCACCACTCCCATTGTCATTAAAAACATTATTACCTCACCTGATCTATACCACTGTAGTAAAGTGTGGGATCATTGTGAGAAATGGGTACACCGCAATGAGCAAGCTGTAACATAAGAAAGTGAGTCAGGGTAAAGTGGTAGGACATCTCACCAATTCTGTTACTGTATGGGTACTTTCTATGCCATACTGAGGTTATGGATGAGCTGCATACATCAGCTCACATTTTGGCATTTCTTAGGAAGGACCACAGGCAATGCGATGTGGTAGAAATGGGTCAGGTGTTGTATGCTGCCCTGTCAGTCATTGTAAAAACAGTTAAAAATGGGAACTTTGTGGGTTTGTGTTGCACAGCACATATACTGCATCCAGTATAAGGGCAGCTATTCCAACTGAGGGGCAGTGCAGGCTGCCAAACCTAATCGAAAGGTGTCATAAGATTGCTGGTGCTTTCACCACAGCTTTTAAAAGAAACCAGCAGCTGTAAGATGAGCAAGAAAAGGCAGGTCTACCTCAACACTGGCTATGTCTGGATGTAGCCAACTGCTGAAACTCCTTGAACATGATGGAGTGGATCCAAGAGCAGAAGAGAGTGTACAGCCTATTGGGCAGAGTTGAATGGACATTAATGGGGCAGGAAGTGGCAGTTCTGAAAAAGCAACAAGATGCAAATGAAAGTTCAGAGTTCTCATGTTTCTGTAGTCTGGGGTCCTTCCCCATTTTCAGACATTCGTACAAATTAACAAAACTGACCAACTTTGTTAAAATGAAAATTTATACTAATCTGAATGCACAAGTCTAGAAAATATTTCTCCAAAATTCATTAGAATACCAATTGGTATATAAAATATCTACAATATCTTAAAAAATATTCAATACCTTAATGTTAAAGCTTTACATATGTAAGTATACGGAGTATACATTTGAATAACTCACTTGAATAGGTATGGAGAAACAATAACAACCCGACCAGGAGAAACCGGGAGAAATTTAAAAAACACATATATGTCGAAATGCAACGCGTTGCAACCTCTCGCAATCTGGGACACATGATAATAAAGTCATGAAGGTATTAATTTTCATATGTCAGATCCATTGTTGGGAGTCTGTGCTCTAGTGGCTGCTAGGTATTTTTTTCAATTTATTTAAATACTGAGGATCTGGCCCCTTGTGAAGAAAAAGATCTGTGGTTTGTCTTTTATTAATTTATTTCATTTATTTATCACAGTGGTGTTTATTTAGAACTGTACATTATAATTATTTTTTCCCTGTCTATATTATATTTGGTCACGATTATGTAGTAAACAAAATAAATTTTATTTTAAAAACATTCATAGACAAACAAAATAAAAGGTTATTCGCAGTAAAAATAAAACCAAACGACAAGGAAAACAAATGCTACAATAATATGGATGGATTTAACCACTCATGGACAGTGTTATTAGCCTTATACTTAAATGCTGATCAAAATCAGCCAGCATTAACTTTGAAAGCGAAGCTGTGGAAGGGAGAGGCGTTGGTTAAATAGCCATAGCCCTTCCCACAACTACAGGCTAATATACATCAGCCTTCACATTTATGCAATTATGGAAGAAGTTTGGACCACGCTTCTTGGCAGAATTGTTTTAAATCAGCTACATTGGAGGGTTTTTAAGAATGAACTGCCTTTTTAAGGTCATGCCAGAGCACCTTAATCGGATTGAAGTCAAGACTGCATAACCCAACTGCACTTAAGCTGTAGGTCACAAACTGATGGCTGCATATTCTCCTTCAGGATTTTCTGGTATGGAGTAGAATTCAAGGTTCCATCAATTGTGTCGCACAGGTCTAATAGCAGCAAAGCAGCCGCAGACCAACACACTGTGTTTAACTATTGGTATGTTCTTATTGTGGAATGCCAGATATAAGGCATTTCTGGAGGCAGAGGGGCATATAGTGAGTTAAAAGGGGGCAGAGTGGCAAGCCTGGGGCAGATGTCTGGCACTCCACCAGAATCGTGTTTTTTTTTCTGGATGTACCTTCAGATTCTATTAACTTAATCAGATTCTATTAATTTAAGTAATTGAAAGCTCCTTGACATGGGGCTCTGTGCAAAAGAAAATAAAAAGGGGGTAGAAGGGGCTGCTGGTAATCCATATTAGAGGACGGGAAAGATTACATCAGGTTCTGGGCAACAGGGACTCTGTCCCGTGATATGCCTTTTAACCCCCTATATGGCAGAGTGGCATATAGGGGGTTAAAAGGGGGCAGAGTGGCAAGTCTGGGGCAGATGTGCATAATAACTGGGGGGCAGGTTGGCAAATAAGGAAATAAAAAAACAAAAATGTCTCAATCATAGCTTTATTACATATGAAAAAATAGTTTACATGAATTAATAAAGAAATAAAAGTTTCTTACAAGAATATCGTGAAGAATAATGTGATCGCTGTTTTGTTCCACTGAGTAAAATGGAACTTTTTCATCTAAAAATGTTTGCAATAGTAAATGTTTTGATTCCATTATGTGTAATATATTTCATTTATTATGGCCTTTTAACACTTTTGCTTTCTGGTATTTTAATACAAATAATATGATAAAAAGAATGTTTTATAGTTATTTGTTTGGTAAATAGTGTGACTCGGGTATGTATAAGGGGTGTGTGTGGGTATAAGAGCGCGACCGCGAGATAAACTATATGGGGCTGCTCTCCAAATGTTTCCAGGGCTGCTTTTCAGTCCCAGTCCGGCCCTGTTCTTTAGTGACCACCTGGATAAGTCAGTGATGTGCTCTGGGAGGAATTTTGGTAGACTGGACACTCCTGGAAATGTTTGCCACTGTTTCAAGTGTTCTCCATTTGTAGATAATGTCTCTCACCATGGTTCTTTGGAGTCCCAGGGCCATAGAAATGTCTTTGTAACCCTTTCTAGACTTATAGATGTGAATTACTTTGTTTCTCATCTGTTCTTGGATTTCTTTACATTGTGGAATCACGGTCTGCTTTTTGAGACCTTTTAGCCTACTTTACTTTGCAAGACAGGTTCTATTTAATTGATGTTTAGATTCAACAGGGCTGGCAGCAATTATGCCTGTGTGTCTAGTGAATTTTAACCCAGCTAGCAATTACATTTGGTAAATTGTTGGTTGATTTAGTAACTAAGGGCCTAGAAGGGTTGGATAGCTTCTTTCCTTCTGTACATGAGATGTATAAAAATGGTATTTTGTGTTTACTTGGGTTATCTTTTTTACTAACATTTTTTAATGATCTGAAACATTTAAGTGTGAAAAATATGCATACATAGAAACTGGGAAGGGGCAACTACTTTTTCACTGCACCATATATCCCTTTAACAAAGGAAATATGTTATTGATGAAATAGCATATAACAATAAAGAAATTGTTGATCTTTGATTTAAGAAATCCTTGCTTCTTGGATTTTCTGTTTATAAAGTAATTGATAACATACTTCAATCCAGTTACAATCCCTTGCATGTCACTTATATACCCCAATACAAGTAAAAAAAACCCAGTCTCAGTGTTTGGTGTGTCTTTCCCTACATATCAGAATTAATTTAAGTTATATAACCCCTTAAGGACAATAGGTGTTATTACTCGTAGTATATTGTGGGACAATGGCTCTTTTAACATTTTTCAGTGTTGCTGTTTTGCTGTGATTTTCTTCTTTCTCATTTCATGCTTCCACACATATTATATATTGTTTTTTTTCAGGACAAACAGGGCTTTCTTTAGATACCATTAATTTTATCATATAATCTAATTTACTATAAAAATGATAAAATATGGGTATTTTTTGTTAAAAAATTACCTTTTCTCACTTTTTAAACAAAAAACTTTTACTCATCTGCAAAAACTAATGAAAAAACCTGCTACAAAGATTCTACTTTGTCCTGAGTTTAGAAATACCCAATGTTTTTATGTTTTTTTGCTTTTTTTTCTGCACATTATGGGGCAATAAGTACAGGTAGCGTTTTGCTATTTCAATACCCAAATTCTGGTATTCTTCCCCCATGTGCCATTTCGATATCTTTGAAGCCGGCCAATGCAATTTACCTCATCTATCATATATTATTTTTAAAAACTAGACACCCCAAGGTATTTGAAATGCTGGTATTTTAACCCTTTCCATGCACTGGTTTTACCACCAGCCTTTGTGAAACTTTATGGTAGTAAATTATTTTTGTATTTTTTCACACATGTTGTACTTCAGGTATAAATTTACCGCTCCTGGTATATGTCAAACAACACCCTAGTATGTGTTCAGTAACATCTCCTGAGCGCAGTGATACCCCCCATGGGTTTGTTGGGTTATTTGGGTGGTAGAAGGGCACCTTTGTGAGGTGTGTATTTTTTGCCATTTAGACATCTGATCCTACTGCCCCCATGTCCCATATCTGGGACATCTTTAAACCCGGCCAATTCAATTTACCCCATCAAATCATGCATTTTTTAATACTGGATCTGGATAGACCCTCTGTGAACTCATTTTCACACAACGTCATTTACAGGATGGCACTTGTGGTTGCTCTTCGGAGCAATCACAAGGCTATCGGGGTAGGGAGGCTGTGTTGCTGCATGCCTCGATATCGAGGCATGTTAGCAACCCAGTTTATGCTTAGAAAGCGATTCCTAAGCTGTTTTAGCCCACTGCGATCTTTGATGAACAGTGCGGCGCCGGCCATTGCTTATTTATGGATGGCCAAGTGTAACAGACAATTATTCATTTTTATCTTTTTAAATTTTTTTTATTTTTGTGGTATGTTACTCTGTGATATCATATACAGGAAAAAGTGGTGGTAAACTTCTTCCCTAGTACCTCATAATATTTGATCATTAGAGATTAGAGTCAAGAATTATCAAACACAATTTTTCAGACAAAATAAAACTTATATGATTTAGGTGAAAGTGGCCTGTTATACTCTTGTGTAAAAAACTGTAACTTCTTTTAGATTGTAAGCTTGTTTGAGGAGGGCCCTCCTTACCTTTTGCTTCTGTATGCGCTACTTGTTTTGTCCGATCTACCTATTGTACAGTGCTGTGGAATTCGATGGCTATATATAAATCAATAAATAATAATAATTTCCCACAAATGTGCCAAATATTAGGACCCAAAATGAGTCCCAAAAAAAAAAAGTTCTGCGTAAGAAGCATCTCCTTCTCCTGACAACTGTTACCCTCTTACCTTGTGCTACTACCGAGGTAGCAGAGAATCCTTGTGGATCCTGCTGCTGACAGACGGCGAGCTCTGCAAAGTGTAGTTCGGCTGCATCAGTCAGCAACTCATCACCTGAGCTACAACAAACATGCCCGACTGGAAACACCAACGCATGCATGAGCCGTGAATTACAGGAACATAATCCTCATTTCTTACCGCCCCTGTAATCATCTGAAGGTGGGGGTTTTAAGGCCTATTTCCAGTTGCCTGTCAAAGAGTTTCTTTCTCTATTACACTTTGTATCATTGCTTTTGGCTTGTTCCTGACTATTCTGCCTGCTCTTGCTCTTGACCTTGGCTTGTAGTTGACCATGCTGTTTATATTTGTACACGTTGCCTTGCTGTTGTTGCCAGATTCTGGATCAATCTCTTGCTTCTTCACTGTGGATCCACCCTGCCAGTGATTTATCATAACACATAAGTTGGGTGGTGTGGTTAGATTCACACATTCACCTATTTTACCACCTCCTGATATATTATAGAAGAACGCTGGGAAGTTATGCTATGTTGCTGCCCTTTGCTGAAATACAATGCAAAAGCTGCAATTTAAGTCAATTAATATTATGGATTCCAATTGTAACCAAGACACCACAATTCAGAAACTGATAAATATAAGTACCAGAAAAATATTATACATACAATTATTGTATTAAATTATTATAAAACTGAATAGTAGACATTTGTTTGTTTTTGGTCCATTCCTTTTCGGGCAATGAATTATGTTCCCTGAGGTATTTTTAATCGGGGGCATTTTTAATTTGGGAACAAAATTTGTTGCTCGGTGCCCACATTCTACTCACAATTTCATTCACTGCCACAGACTCTCATTCTTGTTCACTTTTTGTTTCTCACACTCTCTAACATAATCTTTCCCTACCTACTCTGCCACTTCTGCTTCCACTTTTGATTTCTCTTGCAGTAAATGTGCAGTATTGCAGTTTTTTCATGTCCAAAAAACTGCAATATTACTTCAGAGAAACTGCAGTAATTTTTTCGTAAGGGTAATGTTGCAGACATTTGGAAACAACTCACATTTTAGTGAA
Source organism: Spea multiplicata (assembly GCA_009364415.1). NCBI lineage: Eukaryota > Metazoa > Chordata > Amphibia > Anura > Pelobatidae > Spea > Spea multiplicata. The sequence continues at coordinate 23,364 of VKOC01022461.1, read as the reverse complement.
TATTCAAGCTGTTGCATGGGGACATACACTCTCACTCAAGCTTGGTCAGTGAAGTTACCCCTTAACTCAGCTGACCACTCAACTTCTTAGTGAATAGACCTGATTAGAATGCATATTAATATTCATTTGTAAGTACTTTAATATGCATTCACTAAAGTAAAAATAAATAAATTACATTTGATATTTCATACTTCTGATTGGCTGGGTGAAGTAACCAATCATACACAGGATTTAGAAAATTCCTTCATACAGTCTAGAGTCATATGCAATGAATGAATACACAAAGACAGGACAAGAAAGGCAAGCAAAAGTCAGAAAAGAGGATCGGGGTTAACACTTATTTTGCCATCCAGTCCGTATTTTACAAGCACTTAACATACACCCTGGGTAAATCTGCTAAACAGTGAGAGACTATAACACTAAATAAACAGGGTACACCATGACAGGAAACTACACTGTAGCTTCAGTAACTATCCAGAAGCTTGCTGTTGGTATGTGTGGAGCTGGACAGAAAAATGATCAATCTCCCTTTGAACAGCCCAGTATGAAAAACTATAAAGTATGTGATGACTGTGACTCCCCTAGTACAGACCACAGTCCTGTGGGGTCCCATGTGACCCCCCTCCATTAGATTGCAATTTTGAGGAAACAATAAGGGGAGCAGACCTTTTTTTTGTTAACTAGTTTAAAAAAATAATAGTGTTTTGTTACATTTTTATTTATATTATACTAAAAATACAATAGTGTTATCAGTGCATATGTGTTGCGTGGGTTTATAGAGTGAGAAAGTGCTCCTTGGCTTTTGTCATCTTTTGTCCTGGGATCACCTTGAATACACCGTCTTTTAGATTGTAGAGATACTTCAGACGCAGGAGTGATATTAAATAAAGGCTTTGGCTCTTTTGTTTGCTTCCAAGTGGTGGAAAAAAAACAAATTATTGCTGTGCTAAGCAGTAGCAAAACAATAGCTATAAATTTACAGATGTTGCCCCCTCCTCACAGGGAACAGACTAACACAAAAAGCTTTTCTCTTTGCCTCTTTGCAGTGGAAGTACCACCTTATCATCAGATGAAAGTGAGCGCAATTAGCGATTTCTGGGACTGCCAGTCCAGATTCCTCATCTAGTTCATGTTGTGAAATATTGTGTAACCATGCGATGGAGCAATGGCTCACTCTTAAAAATTCTCCGGCTGAAGGAACCAAAATATACTGATCTGAAGTGCATCACAAATAATTAACATGAGTCATGTTTACCTGGAGTTACTTAGGATAGATTCCCTACAACGGTAGAGGAGCTATAAATATTTATATACATGTGCTTCTTGTTACAATTCATGTGAGTCTGTCTCAATATATACATACTGCACTAACACACACACGTGCACATATACAGTGTATATATACTGTATATATATGTATCCATACATACATAAAGGTAATGTATATACAACTCATGGGAGTTGACAGAAAACATTTACCTACCTCAATATGAAAAGTTTGGAAAGAAAGGAGGGTGTAATAGCAGGGCCGGCCGAAGACTTAACGCCGCCTGGGGCGAAGTTTATCCCCCCCCCCGGTACTTACCTTTAAAGAGTCCTGCGGTGAGTCTCCCTGCTCTGCCACGGTGCCGGCTTGTAATGCTGAGCGCTGGAAATTGACGCCAACAGCGAGACCAAACAGGGAGACTCGCCGCAGAGGAGAGAGAGGCGCCAAGCGGGTAAGCGAAAACCACTCGGCGCCCCTCTCTCTTTCCTCCACTTCAAAACAAACAACAAAAAAAACGCTTGGGGCAAAGTGCCGCCCCTTCTAAAGTGCCGCCTGGGGCAATTGCCCCAGTTGGCTCCATTGTAGGGCCGGCCCTGTGTAACAGAAACATTTGAATGCATAAGGAGGATCAAAAAAGTTCAAAAGGTACATATACACTATATGACCAAAAGTACGTGGACACCAGACAATCACACCAATATGAGCTTGTTGGACATCTCATTTCAACAGCATGGGCATTAATATGAACACCTCAAAGGTGTTTAGTAAGGCCAGGGCTCTGCGCAGGCCACTCAATTTCCTCCACACAAACCTCAAATCATGTCCTTATCTTGCTTTGTGCACAGGGGCACAGTGAAACTTATGCCACAAAATTGGAATCATACAATTGTTTCAAATGTCTGTAGCATTAACAAGCGAGCCATCAATCCCACAAACCTAGTGGTGCAATTTCCCAATTATACAACCACATTTTGGGGATCAAATTCTCGACCACGCCATCCTTTGAACAGAGATGGGAGGCTGACCTGGGTCAAACCCTTGAATCCCCTGACACATGTGTGGGATATAGCCATATTTGAGAACCTCAGGTTTCTGGCTGTCACCGCTGCCAGTCTTGAGGACAGCCATTCAATTATAAGCGTGCTTGTGAAAACAGATCTGAGCACAACTATGCCACAGATCTCCTATTCAAACTCCTGCTGCACGTTTGCAATTCAGCTACGCACTATATATGATGGCAGACGTACAGAGGAAGACTGCACTGCATAGGGGAGATGGAGCATGCTCAGCAAAGGGTATGAAGATGATAGGGAAATAATGCTGCATGGGTCTGGAGATAACGGATATTTCTATAGGTGAAAGTTTGGGATTTAGTGATCATCAGTCTGTGTGGTTTAATATACGTACAGTGACACACCACACCACACAAAAACAAATGTTTTAGATTTTAGAAAAGCTGACTTTTCTAAAATGAGAATATGTGTAGAAGAGTCATTATCAGACTGGAGCAATTTAAATGGAGTCCAGGAGAAATGGGATCATTTAAAAGTTGTATTATTGAACATAACAGAAAATTGTATTAGGCTGGTCAGTAAGAGTAAAATATTTAAGAAACCGCTGTGGTACTCTGCAGAAGCGGCCAAAATCCTAAAAGACAAGAAGTTAGCCTTCAGTAAATACAAAAATACCCAAAGTGAGGAAGATAGACAGAAAGTTATAAGAGCTGCCAAATCACAGGCAGAAGAGACCTCCCCCAGGTTAGCCCCCCCCATATTAAGAAGTTTAACAAAATATAATTGCATTTGTTAGATCTTTGTTAGATCAGGTTTGATCAACTGTTTTTTTCGTTAGCTCGGCTCTAAAATAAGCAATATTAACAATCTTTTTAAGGGGGCTAACCCGTAGCCAGCCTCCCCTTAACAAAAATTTCAACAAAATGTTACTGATTATGATAGCTCCACGTTATATCAGGTTTGATCAGACAAAAATGTTGTTAGATGTAGTCTAATTACTGAGATATTGCATATTTAAGGAAGGGGCTGTATCAATATGTATGGAACCAAAGAGAGGGTTTGGTTCCAGGGGGGAAGTTTAATGTGTTGCACTGCAGTTAACCAGGATGTAGTTAAGTGGATGAGACACATGTGCACTGAGTAGAAGTTGGAGTTGAAGTTTATACAGTATGCTTTAAGAAGATCTGTTAATAAAATCATTTAACACTGCATCTGGAGTCTGACAGCCCTGTTAATGCACAGTAATATTGAAACATGGTGGCAGCAGATATTTATTAAGAGCAGATATGGAAGGTCTAAAACCACCAGGTTTGCTGGACTTTCAGGCAAGGAATCTGTCTCAGGCATGGAGGAAATGGAAAGAAGAAATTCTCCTATACACAGACCTCACCATGACTGGCAAACCAGAGGAGCTGAAGGTAAAACTGTTCCTGTACTTACTTGGGGACAAAGGCAGAGAGTTTAAAGACACCCTTCTCCCTGGAGTGGCAGCTCCCTCACTAGCACAGCTAATGAAAGTATTTGATGATTATTGTGAACCAAAGCAAAATGAGACTGTGGAAAGATATAATTTTTTTTTCACGGAATCAGGGGGAAGAGGAAGGAATAGATGCATATGCCACAGAGCTGCGTACACTGGCAGCTACTTGCAACTTTGGTAATATCAGAGACTCATTAATAAGGGACAGGATTGTATGTGGCACAAGGGACTCTAAACTCAGAGAATGCCTACTGAGAGAAGTGGATTTAACACTGGAAAAATGTGTACAAATAGGTAGAGCTGCTGAGCTGTCTAAAACAAGGGTGCAGCTCCTAGAGGGTTCCAGTGCCAGTGCTGTGTCAGTCCACGGGATGGAAACAAGGTACACCCTTATGAAGGGTCACAGCAGAATGTCAATCACTCCAGACTAGATGATACAGTGTATATATTGTGGGAAGCGTCATGAGAGACTGAAAGAGAAATGGCCAGCATTTGGACAACAATGTAGAGGGTGCGGTAAAGCCAATCATTTTATTAACCAGTGCCGTACCAATACACGACACAGAAAGCCAGCAGTACAAGCTGTTTATAAGGAGACAGAAGACTCAGAGCAATATGAAGACATATTAGGTCTGACTTTGGAACCAGCTTTTCAGATTTGTGCAATGAAGAAAACAGTAAGCAGATTTCCATCAGCTTTATTTGCTACTATGCAAATCAACCAGGAGGCTGTTCGATTCCAAATGGACTGTGGAGCAGACTGTAATGTCATACCAGAAAGGTTGGTAAAAGACAAATCCAAAATAGTACCATGTGATAAGTTGCTACGGATGTACAATAAGAGCACACTGAAACCAGTAGGGTTATGTAAACTCAAAATAAGAAACCCATGCAATCAGAAATTGTATCAGGCCGAGTTTGTTGTAATTGACACGGATGTGTGTCACCCTATACTGGGAAGTAGAGCTATACAGGCAATGGGACTGATCTCGGCGCAGCACCAAAATATCCTGAATGTGGAACAAGATGGTGACCTACCACATGCCGCTGGGTGGGGTTGGCCAGCCATCAATAAAGAGTATGCAGATATTTTTCAAGGAGTGGGCTGTCTAGAAGGAAAACTGAAATTGGAAGTGGATGATCTTGTACAGCCTGTACAGCCTTTCTTAAAAAAAGAAAGGTTCCTTTGTCGTTACTTAAACCCCTTAGAGAGGAACTTACCTGTTTAGAGAATCAGGGTATTATTATCCCTATAGAGAGAAGCGAAAACTAAAGTTTGTTTCAATCAACAGGAAAAGTGAAAATATATAAATATTTTTTAAAAAATATGTGTAATAAAAATATAGAAAACCTGCAATGAAAGAAAAATACAAGTTCACTTTACTTTTCCTGTTGATTGAAACGAACTTTGTTGAACACGCTTTTCGTGGAAGACAGAGATCGTTGCAAGTGACGGGAATGATGCGGATGACGCGATCACATCTGATGCAGCCGCAAGGACGCTATCGAGATCCTTTAAAAGCCGGAACTCGAGAATACGGTCTTACGGATTACCAATTTTGATTCTACCTATTTCTTTTCTCCTGAATAAGCCAACGGAGCTTGGCGAAACGCGTTGAGACTGAGCCTGCACATTATCTGGACTTTTTATCGCTGGATGTTTTAGATTGCGCTTTTCTGCATAACATTTTCGGTTATGCCAACACATTTGTGAGTGAAATATCTTCTTTTTATCGCTGGATGTTTTAGATTGCGCTTTTCTGCATAACATTTTCGGTTATGCCAACACATTTGTGAGTTTATCAGCTTCCTTATATTAAACATAAGCTGCTAAATACTGCACCATTGGTTTCTTTATTTGCTTTCCAGATTTCCTGAAGATCTTCTCTTATCTGATGGGCCTCTTTTATTTACTATTTTTGTGAGTGCAACACATTGATTATTATTTTTATTTTACTTTATTGTACTACACTATTGTATTTTATTTTTTTCTCCACATGTTTATGCGCCCCCATTTCTGATTATCTGTCACTTTGAATAGTTACAGGTTTTGTGACGTCATAGTACTTCAGGACAGATGTGTGACCAAACATTTGATGTCCTGCACCGAATTATCATGCTTAGGAAGCCAATGCCAAACTGCATCCTTGTCCAGAAGCCTTCACAACGGCTCGCAAACCTCTGAGAGGTGTGGCAGAAATTTTGCTAGGTAGGTAACAAATCCTATGATGCACTGCAGGGATTTCGCATTCGCCGGCTGAGGCATATCCAGTATGGCTCTGATTTTTTCTTGGTCCACCTTTAAACCCTCCAAGGATGGTATGTGTCCATGGAAGCGGACCTCTTTGACCTTTGAACTGCAGTTTTTTCACGCTAAGTTTTAGTTTCACCTGTCTTCAATGATTCATCAGGTCAAGCAGTTTGCCATCATGATCTTGCTCTGCTTCCTCATCTGTATTCCAACAACCAACCACAAGGATGTGATCAGCTATTGGTTCAATACCACTGAATCCAGCCAGTAGTTCATGTTGTTTATGTTGATACACCTCTGGTGCAATGGATACTCCAAAAGGCAATTTGAGCCATCTTTTCCTGCCCAAGGGAGTCCAGAACGTTGTCATGGAGCTACATAGGAGAAGCCTGCGCATGCTCTCACTAGCTATACCGAGAACAATTTTGTCCCTTATTAATTCATCCCTTATTGTACTATATTCACAAGTTGCTGCCTTTTCTCTCAAGCATGTAACAAAGTTATCAAGAGATTCTCCCTCTTCTTGTTTGCAGCATCCAAACACATATCTTTCATATATGACATTTTTGGCAGGTTTGAAATAAACTTCCAGTGCATCTAAAATTGCTGTAACATTCTCTGGCTGCCCTACTGTGAGGTTCAGATTGTGCTTATACACATGCCTACATTCACTGCCCATGATTATCCTCAGAGTTGCTGCAGACACTGGTGCAGATTTCTCATTCTGGGAATAATCTTCAAATTCAGCTCTGAAAGTATCCACTGATTCTCATTCCCTCAGGGTGAGGTATGCAATTCATGGCTGTCACGTTTAAGCCTCTGAGCTCTCAAATGTCAGAAAATCCACAAAGAACAGTATGTGCAGTATCCCAAAGCTGCTGTGCTCCAAACAAGAGGCTCAGTTCTGAATCTAGCCACTTCTGACACCATGTTTTCTGTAAAGAAATGAAGATACTGTAAGCTGTTAGTTTGAGGAATCATGTTGGGCTGTATAACTACATCAAGGTCAGAGGTTGGAACAGCAAAACAGGAAGTACAAGGCAATGCAATATTACCATAAACAAACAGTCACAGTATTTGCATAGTAACCCCATAACATCTCCCCTTTTTTGCATTCGATCCAAATTTGCAAGCAATTAACCTAAAACAGATCCACCTCACTTGGAGTATTGTGTAGAGTACTGGAGACTGTATCTCCAGAAGGCTATAGATATGTTGGAGAAAGTTCAGAGAAGGGCTACTAAAATGGTTCATGGATTACAGGATAAAACCTACCAGGACAGGTTAAAGGATCTTAACATATATAGCCTGGAAGAAAGACGTGACAGGAGGGATATGATAGAATACATTTAAATACTTAAATGAAAAATACTACCACAACAAGAGGACATAGTCATTAACTAGAGGGGCAAAGGTTTAAAGGTAACATCAGGAAATATTACTTTACAGAAAGGGTAGTGGACGCATGGAATAGCCTTCCAGCAGAAGTGGTAGATGTTAATACAGTAAAGACATTTAAGCAAGCATGGGATAGGCATAAGGTCAAGCTAGATATAGGATAAGGCCTGGTACTAAGGAAAGTACTCAGAGGTTGGGCAGACTGGATGGGCCTAATGGTTCTTATCTGCCATCACTTTCTATGTTTCTATGAGATGACGAGAAGTTAGGTGTATGAAGATGGAGGGGTGTGATTGTGGTGCAATATGGGGTGATCATGGTAGGGGATGAATAGTGAAGAGGAGTATGGTGAAGATGGTGGCAGGTATGAATAAGGTGGTTGGGGAAAAAGTTTGTGGGGGGGGGTTGGAATTAATAATATTAGTTGATATTATGGTGATGAGTAAGAGCTATGCACTTACACATACACACACAACCACTCTACCACCATTCACTTACACAAATACATACATATACACAGCCAGTCTAACACTATACTATACTATAGTCAGGGCCGGACTAGGAATAAAATCCAGCCCTAAAAATAATTGTATAGCATCCCCATGGTATTGCGTCTTTATACCAGCCCCATAGCATAATAGCAATATTTTCTTGTTCATAAAAAGGAAAACCATGCATTTGAATACCTTTATGACAATTGACGTTCCACGCATGGCATGACTTTAAATGGGTGTAGAAAGTGATTTATGGTCGATTTCTTCACCCAAATGGTGTTGCTTGTTGTCGAGTAATTTGGTAACCTTGAATTGGTCGGGTTCAAAGATGTCCCAAAAATAGGACATGGACATATACTGACCAGATGTCCAAATTACCCAAAAATGCACACCTCTCAAAGGTGGCAGTTTTCATTGACTTCTAGGGCCCGAAAGTCAGAAACTCTACCAAAAGAGAGTAAGAAAAGGAGTAATGTATGTTTAGTCGATAATTGTCGAAGAGAAAATGAATCGTCTGGCCAATTCTGAATAAAATCACCCCAAAAGGAATTGTAACGTCTACGCAAACGGATCCCCCAGAGCAAATGGCAGACTAAAGGACCTTGTCAATGACCGGTGGGAATAGCCGAGCGGAAAACATTAATGGATCAGTATGATTTTCCTGAAGAAAAATGTTCAGCTAATAAACGTTCTAGGAGCCAAACAGGGATCCACCTGTTGTCCCATACACCAAGAAGTCCAGTTTCTCCATGTCACCTGATTAGACTTCTTGTCGCGTCCGTATCACTAGAGGTACTCACCGCAGTAGTTATTCTGCCCAGAAAACTGCTGTATAGGGAGAAGCCCCAACAGCGGTAATCCAGGACTTAGATGATCCCGACAGTGAGACACTCTCCGTGAACACAGGTAGCAGGTAAGTACTGAGTATGAAAAACAGGTACAGGAGCTGGTTCGGTACACAGGAGCAGGTTATCAGACAGGCCGGGTCGGTACACAGGAGCAGGTTATCAGACAAGCCGGTTCGGTACACAGGACCAGGTTATCAGACAAGCCGGGTCGGTACACAGGAGCAGGTAGTCAGGTAAGCCTGGTCGGTACACAGGTAGCACAGGCAAAAGTACAGAATCACTAGGCAAACGGGAGGTCAGGTAGGCAAGGGTCCAAAACAGAAATAAGCAGCAAACACGGGTAGCAGACCACAACAGGGTGTCTGAGAAAGCTCAGCAGGGATTTTTAAATTTGGCGCCAGAGAGAAAACCCCGCCTCCAAGCCGAGCCAAGACCACGCCTCCAGACGTCCATCACACAGCCAGAAGAATCGATGCGCCCTCAGTGGATGGACCAGAGACAGGACGTCGGGTAAGGGAACCGTTCCGGAACTCCTGCATTGACGGGCAGCCTTAGATCTGCCCGTAGAGGAGTTCCTTGGACCGGCCTTCATTCTCCCGTGTCAGTGGTCGGTCTGCCCGCCGCCGGCACGGAGAGAACATGACGGTTTCTCGGGTGCCCGTGCACCGCGTTATACACAGCGAGAAGAGAAATGTTTTGTTTGAAACAGAACTGGTATATATATATATATATATATATATATATATATATATATATATAACGTTTTACTAATAAATATAAATGTGATGGTAAGACAGGAGGCTTGATATTTGCATCATCTTCTTTACTAAAACCTCCAGCAGCAAAGAAATAGTTAACAGAAAACAAACAACCAATCAGATATATGCAGAGTCCATAATAAGGCCCACAGAACACTCCACTTCTTCTTTGCTGCTAGCCTCCATGTGAGCACCCTCTTTACTAGTGTGCGTCACACTTTATTTTGGGTTCATTTAATTAAAATAACCTATTGTTGGAGTTTCTTATCCTGTTTTGTGATGATATTTCTGTTCTGTTAATATATGTGTTTGTCTGTTACTGTTTTTTAACCCCTGTTTTGCTGGCCTACAGGCGCCATGTCTTTAGGCCTCTTTTTGCCTTCCCCGTTTACCATTTGTTCCTTTTTCCTTCTTCTGCCTTGCTGCGTCTTGGCATCCAGTGTGTGTCCGCCTTCCTCTCTGCCCGCATGGCAGGCTGTCTATCTGTGGAAGTGGGGAGACCTGCCATGGTGAATTGGCTCTCCTCCTGGGGGGTGTGCTCCCCACGTATAGTGTGCCCTCATTGGGGCAAGTCTGTTATCTGTGCTTGTGCTCCTTCCCTGCTGTAATGCAGTCCAGCCTTCGCTTAGGGCCGCAAACCCTAACGGTGCAGAGCATTTTTGTCTCAATTTCACCTAGAAGGGTGACCCCCTCTACATTACATAGAAACATAGAAAGTGACGGCAGATAAGAACCATTATGCCTATCCAGTCTGCCCAACTTCTGAGTACTTTCCTTAGTACCTGGCCTTATCCTATATCTCACTTGGCCTTATGCCTATCCCATGCTTGCTTAAATGTCTTTACTGTATTACCATATACTACTTCTGCTGGAAGGTTATTCCATGTGTCCACTACCCTTTCTGTAAAATAATATTTCCTGATGTTAGCTTTAAATCTTTGCCTCTCTAGCTTATGACTATGTCCTTTCAAATAAACTCTTTATCTTGTCCCTTTAACTATTTAAATGTTTCTATCATATCCCCCCCTGTCAGATCTTACCTGAGGGTGACCCCCCCCTTTGCATTACCTCAAGATGACCCCCTTTTTTCTGGTTTCTGCTGGGGGTAATGAGGCCCCTGGTGGACTCAGCTGTAGATTGCAACATCGTTGCACATGTTCAGTTGTGCTTTAAGGCTCTTTTTTCTGCAGTTTACTTTCACAATGTTTCTCTTTTTTTATATAGTCCGTGGTACAGACTACCCGGTGTCAAGTGGCAGCATTCCGCTTCTATGACACACTGGTGCTCCGTCATAGTATCTCCGGCGGAAGTGTCGGGTAGCAGTGGAGGTTGTCGGCGCACATTCCGAAGACATTCACCAGCTGCCAGAGAGTAGGATCCAGGTCTCCTGCAGCGCTGAGGGGATCCTTCTCTCTGGCAGCCGGTGAGGGCCTGCGCGATACGCATACACAACCTCCGCTGCTGCTGGCCCGTACTTCCGCCAGGGCTTCTATGGTGGAGCACCGGAAGGTCATGTCACGCCGGTGCTCGGTCATAGCAGAAGAGCCGGCAGCAGCAGCGGAGGTTGTTTGCGTGCATAGCTCAGACGTCCACCGGCTGCCAGACAGGAGGATCCAGGTCCCCTGCAGCTACTCTCTCTCTCTTTTTCTATATATATATATATATATATATATATATATATATATATACACTGTAGGGGACAGCTCACGCATGGGGCGGCAATGACGGTATCCACACAGGTTTCAAACGTAATGGTGTTTATTTAGATGTTGTGGTCACAGAGCACCTTGCAAACAAAACAAACTCTAAGCCTGTCCGGCTCTAACTAAACATCAGGATACCTCTCTATAAGCATAAGGTCCGGCACAAAGCAACGTAACAGGTTTTGCATAGGTAAAGCTTCATACCTGGTGGGCTGCAGCGCTGGCTGTAGCTGCTCCTCCACTCAGTTTCTCCTCCCCCTTCAAACCCAACAGCCCTTTCTTTTAAGGCTTCCTCCCCAGTAATGAGCATAGGAAGCCGCACCTGAGGGCTCCTGGGTTTGCTACCATGCCCGGCTGAGGAAACCAGGTGAGATATATATCCCATCAACCACTCTCCCATACACTTTACCACAATATATACACACTCACTGGCCACTTTATTAGGTATACCTGTTTAATTGCTTGTTAACACAAATAGCTAATCAGCCAATAACATCGCAGCAACTCAATACATTTAGGGGTAGACGTGGTGAAGACAACTTGCTGAAGTTCAAACCGAGCATCAGAATGGAGCAGAAAATGCGATTTAAAATGGGATTTAAGTGACGTGGAATGTGGTTGTTGGTGCCAGACGGGCTGCTCTGAGTATTTCATAAACTGCTGACCTACTGGGATTTTCACGCACAACCATCTCTAGTGTTTACAGAGAATGGTCTGAAAAAGGGAAAATATCCAGTGAGTGGCAGTTGTGTGGACGAAAATGCCTTGTTGATGGTCAGAGGAGAATGGGCAGACTGGTTTGAGTTGACAACCAAGGTATGCAGAATACCATCTCTGAACACACAACACGTCAAACCTAGAAGCAGATGGGCTACAGCAGCAGAAGACCACACTGGGTGCCACTCCTGTGATTTAAGAACAGAAAACTGAGGCTACAATTCACACAGACTCACCAAAATTAGACAATGGAAGACTGGGAGTACGTTGCTTGGTCTGATGAGTCTCAATACCAGCTGCGACATTCGGATGGCAGGGTCAGACTTTGGCGTAAACAACATGAAAGCACCACTGGTGGTGGTGAAACAGTGTGGCGGAGATTTTCTTGGCACACTTTGGGCCCCTTAGTACCAATTGAGCATCATTTCAACGTGAGTATTGTTGCTGTCCATGTCCATCCCAATGACCTCCACAGTAACCAGATCGCAATCCAATAGAGCACCTTTGGGATGTGGTGGAATGGGAGATTCATATCATGGATCTGCATCTGACAAATCTGCAGCAACTGAGTAATGCCAGAATCTGAGGAATTTTTCTAGCACCTTGTAGAAAGTATCCCACGAAGAATGAAGGCAATAGGAAGTCCAACCTAGTACTAGCAAGGTGTATCTAATAAAGTGTCCAGTGAGTGTGACAGAAAGGCTGGTACACAGTGGTGGGATTCAGCCGGTTCGCACCGGTTCTCGCGAACTGTTCCTTAATTACCCTATTATTGGCCGCACTTTCCCCCCCACTTAAAGTGGTTGTGCAGCCTATAATTGGGTTTAGGATTAAGACCCCCTAAGGCGCTACAGGGGACTTGGATCCTCCTTTCCGGCAGCAGCAGACGTCTGTGCGATGCAGACAACCCCGCTGCTGCCGGCGGCTCCACTCACCCTCCTCATTGAACGGGGCTGTCACCGCCCACGAAGGTCACTGAATCGCGCTGGTCAGCTGTCTCAATTCTATTTCAGATCAACGGGGATAGCTTCTTAAAATGCCACCCCTGTCGATTTGAAATAGAAGTGAGTCAGCCGGCGCAGCTCAATAACTTTCGTGAGCGGCACCAGCGCTGCTCAATGACCTTTGTGGGTGTTGCCAGCGCCCTTCAGTGAGGAGGTTGGGTGGAGCCGCCGGCAGCTGCAGTGGGAATCCAACAGAGTGCACATTGGGGTCTTCAGTCAGGTAAGTTAAAGTAACTGGGGGCAAGCTTGGCAATGGGACAAAGATGGCTATGGGAGACTGGGGGCAAAGGCAAATACTGTCCCCAGTTTCCCATAGGCATCTTTGTCACTAAACATGGGACTAGATGAGAGGGTGATTGCCAAAGAGAGCAAAACTAACCCCAAAAAATTATTTAAGTACATAAATTCTAAAAAAACAAAGAATGAAAACGTAGGTTCATTAATAACAGAGAGGGGAGTGTTGGTTAAGGAGGACCAGGAAAAAGCAGAAACTTTAAATAACTATTTTTCCTCAGTATATGTTAAGGAGGAACCTATGGCAATGGAGATACATAGGACCACTGAGAAATATTTTCAATCAAACTGTGAGTGGATGGCCCAGGACAAGGTGCTGCAGCAACTAAAGAAAATTAATGTTAACAAGGCTCCGGGGCCTGACGGTATTCACCCACGAGTACTTAAGGAGCTGTGTCAGGAAATAAGTGAACCTCTGTTTCTAATCTTTCGGGATTCTTTTCTTTCAGGAATTGTACCAGAGGATTGGAGGAAGGCAGATGTGGTTCCTATTTTCAAAAAGGGTTCCAACTCTGTGCCCGGAAATTATAGACCTGTGAGCTTAACTTCTGTGGTTGGGAAAGTATTTGAAGGGCTGTTTAGGGATAATATTCAAGAATTCCTTGGGAAGAATAGTATTATTAGCAAAAATCAGCATGGTTTTATGAAACATAGGTCCTGTCAAACTAATTTAATTGCTTTCTATGAAGAAGTAAGTAGAAGTGTCGATCAGGGTGTTGCAGTGGATGTAATCTACTTGGATTTTGCCAAGGCGTTTGACACGATTCCACAAAATAGGTTAGTATTCAAACTGAAAGAAATTGGCCTAGATGCAAATTCTCGTTCTTGGTGTAAGAAATTTATGCACTTAGAAATATACACTCCTAGAAATTATGACCCTCTTACAGCAGGGTTATTCTTTTAGGGAATGTGTGACGAATAAAGCACAAATACAAGCGTATAGAAAAATGTATATTGATATTGAATTAGGTTACTGTTACAGGTGATAAAACATATAACGTACAGAAAACATTTGATAATAATACAAAACAAAAGGGATACTTAAGCAGATTCTTGGGAAACCTCTCTCAGCTCACAGGCTTCTCCCGAACGCCATCTTGCGCAGCTTCGTTCTGAGTCTCCTGACCCAGGACACTTCTGTTCACTGCGCTCTCCTTTCTCTGAGACTCAACATTTTATTCAACATATTTATAAATGACCTGGCAGTAGGCATTGAAAGTCATGTTTCTGTGTTTGCAGATGACACTAAACTAGGTAAAGTTATACAGGGCGAGCAGGATATTACTGTGCTGCAGAGGGATCTAGATAGACTGGGGGACTGGGCACACAAATGGCAGATGAAATTCAATGTAGATAAATGTAAAGTTGTGCACTTTAAATGTAGCGAATGCACAAGCAACCTACACCCTAAACGGTAGTGAATTAGGGGTAATGACAAATGAGAAGGATTTGGGAATTGTTAAAGACAACAAACTAGGCAACAATGTGCAGTGTTAGTCTGCGGTTGCTAAGGCCAGTAAGGTATTGTCATGTATAAAAAGGGGCATCAGGTCGCGAGATAAAGATATAATTTTGCCTCTGTATAAATCAATGGTAAGGCCACACCTTGAATATGCTGTGCAATTTTGGGTACCTATTCTAAAGAAGGATATCATAGCACTAGAAAGGGTGCAGAGGCGGGCTACAAAAATTAATAAAAGTAATGGAGCACTATAGTTATGAAGAATGAAGCCCACGGGGGCCAGAATGGACTAGAGTGGGCCCTGACAGAGTGCTGAGCAGGGCTAGGCTAAGGCAGAAATTGTGGATTTTAGGGGAGGAGTTTTGGTAGGAGGATATTTAAGTTTGGTGATCACAGGGGTAAGGATCCATTTTGTTTAACCTTACCTGGTGGTGTTTGTCTTTCCCTGTCTATCTCTTGTTGTCTCTCTTGTATACTTGGCTGTTTCTTGCTTCTGTTTCTTTTGTGTTCCTTTGCTGTCTGTTTCTCTCGTGTCCCGTCTTTGTTTTTTTTTGTGTCATTTTGTGTTTGGGTCTGTCTTGTTTCTGTGTTTTTTGTGTCTGTGTCTTTTCCTTTTTATCTGAGGCTCTTTTTTGTGTGCCTGTTTGTTCTTTCTTTGTTCCCCCCTTTTTTCTCTCCCCTCTTCTTGTCCCCTGCAGGTGTCTGTATGGATTTGAGGTTCTGCAGCAGCTGTTGGACCTTGTGGCTGCAGGAGCGACTAGGCCGTATGCTGGATCCAGCTGGACTGTTCCTGAAGGCTGGCATGGAGGACTGCAGCAGCGTTGGAGCATAGGAGCAGAGGCAGACCTGAGGAGGACGACGCAGATAGCCCAGGACGGGGCCTGGGAGTCAAAGCAACCCATTTGCAGGCCTTCAGAGGCATACTGGTGTGCAGTGTAACGGCATGGAGGAGGCTTCGGCCCTCGCAGCGTTCCATCGCAGCGGGCCAGAAGGGCCCATGGGAAGGCAGTGATTTCAGATGGCCCAGTTGGGTGTCCTGTGGCTGCTGGCCGCTCCCCAGATGGAAAAGGGGGCGCAGAGTGCACGGAGTCAACAGTTGCAGGAGGTGGTTCGGCCTGAGGCCTACCGCAGTGTTTCCCCAGATGTGGGTCCTCCAGGAGTCATCCAGGGTGGCAGAGAAGCTGGCAGGATGGCCGGGTGCAGCCTGCACTGCGGCCTGTGCAGATGTCAAGATAGGGAGACACCGGAGAGAAGCCTAGGCAGTTACCTGGGGCAGCTGCCGTGGGGCAGGAGGTTTTGGCTGTGGAGCAGGGGGGCTGGGGAGGCCCCTCTTTTTTCCAATCTCCATCCTGAAGTGGCATATGGGGGTTTTCCGGCTGCAGCACCCCATCCCTCTCACAGACACACACGCAGGCACACCCTAATTGATGCATCCATCAGGATGGGATGAGTTGGTGGGAATCTGCACACCAAGGAGGTGGTTTTGGTGCTGCCACTCCTGCGGTATTTCTCTGCGGTGGCACAGGATCATACGACCTTGCTGTACGGGACGGCCATGGGGTCCATTATTAAGGTTTCTTTTTTGCGTGTTATTTCCATCGGGTGCACATGTGTGGGTTGATGCTGAGATGTTTTCAGGGGCTGTAGTGTGGTATCTATGGAGCGTATAGTGGGGAGTTTCCTGGGAAGTTTATAGGCTTGAGATTCTTTGCAGGTTGCATTGCATTTGTTTGTGTGGTTCTGGCAGGTTCCGTAGCAATGTTTTATTTGGAGGCAGTGGAATGGTTTTAGGTCACGGTTACTGACGGACCACTGCAGGGGGAAAGCATGACTCTTGAGAGCTGTCAGTCTAATCGGTGGTTGGAGGGAGGTGGAACTTGGTAGACAGACGTGACAGGGGGGATATGATAGAAACGTTTAAATGCTTAAGGGGAATCAACAAGTTAAAGGGAGAGATTTTCTTTTGAAGTAAGTACTACCACTGCAAGAGGACATAGTCATAAGCTAGAGGGGCAATGGCTTAAAGGTAACATCAGGAAATATTACTTACTGAAAAGGGTAGTGGATGCATGGCATAGCCTTCCAGCAGAAGTGGTAGATGTTAATACGGTGCAAACGTTTGGCCAGGCATGGGATAGGCATAGGACAGAGTTAGATATAGGATAAGGGCAGGCACTAAGGAAAGTACTCAGAGATTGGGCAGACTGGATGGGCCTAATGGTTATTATCTGCTGTCACTTTCTAAGTTTTTATATGTTACGGTGTGTTGGAAATGTTTGTGTCCCCCCCCCTTTATTGCCCCCTCCTGTAGCTGCTTCTTGATTGGGTTGCACAGGCAGCTTTACACAGGGAACCCTTGCTTTGTTGTGGTGTGAAGCTGCATTTGTCCAGGTCGCTTGCAATCACATAGGGTCATGCTGGGGTTTTGGGGTGAGTGGGTAAGGGTTATCTGTTAATGTGACAAATTGCATAGTTTGAAGGGTTGCAGCAGTAAGGCGATGTTGATGGTTGTTTTTTCTGAGGTGTTTTATGTCTCCTGAACGGTGTCCCCGGTTAGCCTGGGGGTCATGTTAAGATGGAGGAGGGGGACAAGTGGCATGAGGGAAATTGTTTCTGGCTTCCTCTGGGAAGCATGGATGGGACGAGGTTAAGGAAAGGGGGCTACGGTACCGCGGTTTTCTGAAACTTTCGGTACTGGGGTTCGGCATGACTGGGGTGAGATGTATTGGAGGGAGTCTCCTGGCTAGGTATCCGCTCTGTTTTGTCAGGTTTGTTGTATGGGGGTAACGTTTTTGGTGGGGTCGCCATAGAGAGAGCTGTTTTGTTGGTGCCTAGGGGATAGCGGTGGGGGACCAAATGGTTCCGTCATGGGGTTTGAAGCTGATTCTGTTGGGATGGTTGATTCGCTTTGCAGGAAGAGTGCCTGTCAGCATTTCCCGGGGCCATGGGGTCTACGGTTTGTCCGAAGACTTCAAGCGGGCTGGGGTATGTACTACAGGGCCCAAGGTGATTTAGTGGGGCTGCGGGGCGAGTCTCCTGTTTTGGGTGCCGCTGTCTGATTTTGATCTGCTTCTGGTACGTCTAAGAGGTCACCATCTTTGGGGAGGGGTGGTGGTGTTCAGTGTCTTTTCTGGGTTCCTTCGGTTTTTTGTGCACTTACTCTGAGCGATTGGAAACTTGCTGGTGCATAGGTTTGTTAAATTTCCCTGGTCTGATTCGGTTTGGCTTTTCGGGAGCTGGAGGGCTCTGATTCGGGTAACTATGTGTGGGGTGGGGTGAAGCAGGTGCTGAGAGCTGACTTGCTGGTCAGTGAGCTCTTGCTCCACAGGCTGCGGGGAAGTGTTTGGGACAATTGGTGACGGGGTTGTCCAGGGGGCCATTGGTTCATGTTAGTATGGGCTGAGGTCTGGGATATATACGCCCTCTCCTTGTTTTCTTTGAACGGTTCCGCTTAGTGTTGGCCCTGTTTTGGAGAGTTGGCAGGGGTATTGGTGGGGTGGTTTTGATGGAACTATATCGGAGGAAGGGCACTTTGGTTCTTGTGGTTGGTGGCTTTGGTGGATGTTTTTGTGCTTGGTGGTGCATGTTTTCATTCGGGTCTTGCATAGAAGTATCGCTGTTCTTGCTTCATTGGAAGTGGCCTCGGCAGATGGAGTTGGGGGTACATCATTCGGGGGCTTACCTTGCGTGGCAGTATAGTGGACTCCCGAGGTCACAAAGATTGGCATTGGTGGGATTGTTTGTGGTGGCAGTACATTCAGTGGGTGGCCCAAGTAGCCACGTTCAGATGGTTCCTGGCAGGGGCGACCCCTTCCCAGGTCTATGGGTTAGGGCTGGGTGTAGCGCTCCTTAGTTTGTGGATGTGGGATCAAGCGGTGGGCATCCCCTCCCTGATTGAGATTTGTGGGGAGGCGGTTAATGAGGTTTCACTGTCTAATGCTTTGGACGTTGATGTGCGATAGTGCTGGTGCGGTTATGGTCATAAATGACCGGATATCTTGGTCTTGGTGGGCAGGTTTGGTTTGTCTATTGTGCCCGATGATGCCATGTGGATGGGCTTTTGGGGGTTATATCAATGGATGGTGTTCTTCCGGGTACAACAGGATGGATGTTGGCTCGGTCTGCTTGGCTGCCTCACCATGCAAATGGTGTTTGAGGCAGGTGGTCGGGGGGGCTCGGGTTGCTTCTCCCCTGTGGGTTTTTTCTTCGGGCCTCTTTTGGTAGGCAGGTTATCAGCCATTCTCAGGAGTAATGACCCCGACAGGGACCGCAGTTGGGTATAGCGGTTTGCAGCTGGGTCTCCCAGGGGTTTTGGTGCTTGGTGATGGAGTTTTTGGTGGTGGTTTGGTTATGAGTAAGATTGTTTTGGTTCTTCTTCTTGCTGGGGTGGTGCCGGTTTGTGGGGGTCACCTATCGGCATTCACTAGTTTTGGGGATGTGGTGGAACTGTGGCTGGAGAACCTGTCCGTGGGGGCCGCAGTTGGGCATAGCGTTTGTGCAGCTGGGTTACCCAGAGGGTTTGGTGCTTGTGGGATGGAAATTTTGGTGTGGGTTGTTGGACCTTGGTGGCTCAACATTACAAAACTTGTTCAGTTATGAGTTTGTTCATTTATGTTGCTGATGTGAGGGTTGGTCACCGTGAGACGGTTGATTTGGTTTGTACGGGTGCCGTGCCTGTTGTTAGCACCTTACGTGAGTTAGAGGGGTATTGAGCATTGCCTGGGCGTCATGGTTAAGCTGCTGGTGTGCTTTGTCCAGAGGCAGCAAAGGTGGATGGGCTGGTTTGTGGTGCTGGATAGGTTTTTGTAGGCATTTGGCGCAGATTTCTTGATTCTGTGAGTGGTGGTGGGTTTTGAACGGGCCAAGCTTTCTTTTGTGGGGGGAGCCCATCCGGCTTGAGGTGTCAAGGGATGGGCTCATGGCGGTAGCTTGCCAGGTATCCAAGGGGTTAATGTGGTGGTATGATCATTGGTGGTCATAACCGGTGGGAGGTTCCTTGCAAGGAGTGGTGCTCGGAACCTCAGGTCCGGGTTGGGGCATCCTGGTATGTCCCCTCCCAAAATTGGTGTGTGGTATGGTACCTGGATAACTTGGCAAGCTAGGTTGGTTTTGGTTACGTCATTGTCTCTGTTAACGCATCTATGTTTATTATTTCAGGTTTTACAGGACAATGACTGTTAAATAAAACGGCTGTGGCCTTTTCAAACCCATCTTGTGTGTTGGTGTTTTATTTAATTGAGCAAATGAGCCAAGCCTGGCCCGTGAGTCGAAGCTACATCTGTCATGCACGCAAAAAGGTGATTAGATGGGCTAAACTAGAAAATGAGAGAGGGATAGAGAGAGATGGGAGTGTTAGTTAACGAGGACCAGGAAAAAGCAGGAACTTTTTTTCCTCAGTATATATTAAGGTGGAGCCTATGGCAAAGGAAATGCAAAGGACTACTGCAAAAATGTGCAGACAAATTGTGATTGGATGACCCAGGACAAGGTGCTGCAGCAACTAAAGAAAGATAATGTCAACAAAGCTCCGGGACCTGACGGTATTCACCCACAAGCACTTAAGGAGCTAAGTGAACTTCTGTTTCTGATCTTCAGGGATTCTTTTCTTTCAGGAATGGTACCAGAGGATTGGAGGAAGGCAGGTGTGGTTCCTATATTCAAAAAGGGTTCAAACTCTTTCCCTGGGAAAGTATTTGAAGGGCTATTAAGGGATAATATTAAATAATTTATTGGGAAGAACAGTGGGTAGGGAATGCTCAAGCAACTTAGACCCTAAATGGTAGTGAATTAGGGATAGCAACAAATGAGAAGGATTTGTATATAGACAACAAACTAGGAAACAATGTGCAATGTCAGTCAGCAGTTGCTAAGGCCAGCAAGGTATTGTCATGTATAAAAAGGGGCATCAATTTTCGGGATCAAAATATAATTTTGCCTCTGTATAAATCAAGGCCACACCTTGAATATGCTGTGCAATTTTGGGCACCTATTCTAGAAAGGGTGCTGAGGTGGGCTGCAAAATTAATTAAAGGATTGGAACACTTTAGTTATGAAGAAAGGTTAATTAATTTAAATCTGTTTAGTTTAGAAAAATGTCATCTCAGAGGGGAAATGATAGCATTATATATTTGGGGGCCAATACAAACATTGTGTGGAAATCTATTCATAAACAGGACTATGCATAGGATACGTGGTCACGCTTTTAGACTAGAAGAAGGGAGATTCAGTCTAAGGCAAAGGAAAGGGTTTTTTTTACAGTAAGGACAATAAGGATGTGGAATTCTCTGCTTGCAGAGGTAGTTTTATCAGAGTCTGTACAGACATTTAAACAACAATTGGATGAATACTTGCAAAACCATAATATTCAGCTTGATCCAAGGAGAAATCTGACTGCCATGCTGGGGTCAAGAAATAATTATTTTCCCTAGTTCGTGTAAAATTGGAAAGAGCCACAACTGGGGTTTTTTGCCTTCTTTTGGATCAACAGCAAGAATGAATCCCACGGGGGCCAGAATGGACTAGAGTGGGCCCTGACAGAGTGCTGACCAGGGCTAGGCTAAGGCAGGAATTGTGGATTTTAGGGGAGGAGTTTTGGTAGGAGGATATTTAAGTTTGGTGATCACAGGGGTAAGGATCCATTTTGTTTAACCTTACCTGGTGTTGTTTGTCCCACCCTCCCTCCCCTTATGTGGTTGAGTTTGTGGAGTGGTGTTGCTGCATTAGTCACAGTCGTGGGCGGTAGCTTGCCAGGTATCCAAGGGGTTAATGTGGTGGTATGATCCTTGGTGGTCATAACCGGTGGGAGGTTCCTTGCAAGGAGTGGTGCTTGGAACCTCAGGTCCGGGTTGGGGCATCCTGGTATGTCCCCTCCCAAAATTGGTGTGTGGTATGGTACCTGGATAACTTGGCAAGCAAGGTTGGTTTTGGTTACGTCATTGTCTCTGTTAACGCATCTATGTTTATTATTTCAGGTTTTACAGGACAATGACTGATAAATAAAATGGCTGTGGCCTTTTCAACCCCATCTTGTGTGTTGGTGTTTTATTTAATTGAGCAACTGAGCTGAGCCTGGCCCGTGAGTCGAAGCTACATCTGTCAAGAAATGGGAAAGGCTGAACTTGATGGACGCATGTCTTTTTTCAGCCTATGTAACTATGTAACTATTTTTTAATAATTTTATTTTATGTGTTGAGAAGATTTCACATTAGCATATACATCTTTATCCAACTTTCTCTTCTGATTTTAATTTTATTCCAGGAATATTATTCCACTTGCTGTCAATATATACACATACATAAACTTGCAGTCCAAAAACACAAAAAGTAGCTCCAGTGTAGCTTGGAACATAAATGTATTATTATGATATTTGAATCACAAGCTATATCTCTATACTTATATACTTATATATATATATATATATATACGCAAATATTGAAAGATAAAGATGGTAAACTAGATAAGTCACTAACACGTCCGAAGGTGTTGGCCAATGAATAAATAAATAATATACAGAAAAAAAACACACAGTAAATAATCAGAAAAGTATGGGTCTAAAAAATCTCCATTAGTATCTCCCATTAGAACTTGGTCTAACGATTAATGTGACCTCTGGCAAATTAGCCTCTGAAACTAAATTGAGAAATCGCAATTCAATTGCACAACTTATTTTTCTTTTTAATTAATCTATTTTCTATTATCAAAAACCAAAAAAGAACAAGGTGTATACATACAACATAAATATAAACATTCAGTCATTCTATGGGAAGTTCATTGTATCTAGGGCTGCAACTAACGATTATTTTCATAATCGATTAGTTGGTAGATTATTTTTTCGATTAATCGGATAAAAAAATATGGAAATTTTTGGTTTATTTAAAATAAGAACTTATAATTTACATTAAGATGTGTCATTAACACTTTTTCCTCTTTATCACAATGAAATTTCTCTAATTGCCTTTTTATTTTACTGATATAATAATTAGCCCCTTGATGAAAATTGACAGTCCAGGCACGTCACCTGAAAACGAAGGGTTAACGACAATTGACGTGCCAGGACCATCATGTCTTTAAACTGGTGCAGAAAGCGATATATGTTCGCTTTCTGCACCCAAACGGTGTTGCTGTAATGCCTCCTGATCGAGGCATTCAGCAACACCACGATCGGCACTAGGGGCCGTGTCTGGCCCCTCTCAGGGGCGTCAACATCCGCCATACACTGTATGACGGCGGACGCCAATTTTAAAAGTGTTTAGGAGGCGATCAACGATCACCTCCTAAACGTCAATGGTGTTGCTGAAATGTAGGGCTGCAACAACTAATCGATAATGAAATTCGTTGGCAATGAATTTCATTATCGATTAGTTGAATCGATTTTTATCGATTTTAAAATGAGGGTTTTTTCAGAGCAAACGCTCTGAAAAATCCCCCTCGTTATATAATCCGTTTCAGTGACTCACAGCAGCAGCTCCTACTTACCAGCCCCTCCCTGTAATCACTGTGACAACTGGCCCCGCCCCTTCCTTCTCCAGGCCAGAACCACATGGCTGTGACACTCATCTAACTGTAAGTACAACATTAATATTTGGCCTACTGAAAGGGGAGGTGGGGGTTAATTTAGGGATAGTTATGGTTAATGGGGTGTTTAGGGTTAATTTAGAGGCAGTTATGGTTAATGG
>VKOC01022459.1:0-48735 GCA_009364415.1 Spea multiplicata | reverse complement strand
GAATCCCTTCCTTTGTCGTCTATGAAACTAGGACAGAGGGACAGCTACTGGGGGTAATGGGACTGTTGAGGGATATGATCTTTCCAGTGCACGCACACAGTATCTGCATATGTACTTACTGCTACGTCCAAAATGTTAGCAGACAGTCAGGTGAAACAAGTAAAATAGACAAATGGGAATGGCTAACGCTGTAAATGTGCAGTATTTCTTTTTACGGTAACACTAAGTCTCCTACATCGACCATTTTACTATGTTAATATGACCTTGTTATATTTTTTATTTTTATATTTCAAGAATCAGCAGGCACCCAACTGCTCACAAATATAACACTGTTGTTTCAGTAATGCTTTCTGTTTGCTGTATTTTGCTTTCTTAACTAAAGGTATTACAGTGCTGCTGTCATTGACTGTGTTCATGCTGCTGGTAGCAGAGATTATGCCTGCAACATCAGATTCTGTGCCTCTCATTGGTAAGTTACAAACTTTTCTTTTATATCATAAAATGCATTCAACCTGTGATACATGTTATATAAAATATTATTCATATTTTACCTCATGTGTATAATTTGTGTATAATCAAAACAGTGAGCGAATGTAATGACGCCACCAAGATTCTGTTCAAAAGAGACCTCTCTACTATTTAAATAAAAAGTCCCAGACAAGCTTGAAAAAAAAACTGACCATCCCATACAAAGAGTTAATAAACTCTTAACTCCCTTTCTTAAGATTTACCATAAGAACCTTTACATTGTGCACCTTAAGTACTTCTATCTCTAAATAATTAGAGCATATGAAATGGTATATTAGATATATACAGCTTTTTTGGAAGTTTAGGCATTTAGGTCAGAACATACTTTGTTCATCTGTTCATTAGATTCTTTTTCCCAAGTGAAATAAGAGGATAAAGCTTTCATGCCCTAGAATTTTTAAGCCCTGGAGGCTGACTGGAACCGTCCGTAAAATGAATGTCTAAAACAATTCAAGTGAACTCTATCACCTGATCCTTGCCTAGATATCCTGAAGGCAAAAAGGGACTACCGAAATCTAGGGGTAGCCTCTAGTATGGAATAAAAATGAGAAACAGTGCGCTGTTAACCCATCTCTTCTCAGATTATGTGCATATAAATATTTCCAGAACATAGTGGAGAGCACTTCAATCCTTTTTACAGTCAACACTGTATCAGTTCATAGGTATAATGGAATACCATGCTTGTAACTGCCTTATCAAGGAACTGCTGGCACTTTCTGGTCTGGGGAAGGCAGAACCAGATGGCCCAATCAGCCTTTTGCCCACCACCCCTCCTCGGTAACTACCATATACTGGCACACATATTTACGCTAACACACATACTAATACTAACACACATTCTCAAATACACATTTCTTCTAACACACCTAAACATACATATTTATACTAACACACATATACACTCATGCTTACACGCACAGACTTATACATACACATTCACACTAATACACATATATTATTATTATCTTTTATTTATATAGCGCCAACAATCTTAATACAATACATATATTCAAGTAGTATGACAAGACGAGAATTGACAGATTAAGACAAACTGATACATTCGGTGGAGAGAGCCCTGCTCGCAAGCTTACAATCTCATGCCAACACACACAGTCATGCCAACCCATACATACTTCCACATAAACACTCCACACTCACTCTAGCACATGTAATGATTTGTAGGTGAGTAGGCCTGGCCTCAGAGAACAACTCAAAA
Organism: Spea multiplicata; assembly: GCA_009364415.1. Taxonomy (NCBI): domain Eukaryota; kingdom Metazoa; phylum Chordata; class Amphibia; order Anura; family Pelobatidae; genus Spea; species Spea multiplicata. The sequence continues at coordinate 46,991 of VKOC01022459.1, read as the reverse complement.
GAAACTGAAGGCAGGAGAACCGAAGGAGACGTAGTTAAACAAGCTGGGTCAGAACAAAAGGACAATATCAAGGCCAAGACAGAATCCAGAAGCAGAGTCAAAACAAGCCGCATCAAGAGGCACAGGAACGGAGCCAAATCAGGAACCAGGAAGCATAATCAAAGGACAAGCTGGGTCACAACGGTTTAATCCGCATCAGAATCAAGCAGGAGCAATGACACAGGCTTCTCCACCCAAGGGTACTGAAAGAATGAATTTTCTGAGCAAATATAGGCTGCCTGGAGTGAAAACAGGGTAATTGGGTCACCTGAGGTCATATATGCACGTCATTAATGCACGCGTGAGTAGTAGCTGGTGCCCGCTACCTCTGAAGATTTATAGCGGGCAGAGGAGGTCTCCAGAGCTGGTCTCACTGCAGTAGTCATCAGAGGACAGCGGGACCAGAGTGGCATGGGACAAGCATGCTGGTAAGTCCTAACACACACTCCCTGTGTTGTGAGGCATCCAACACGTCGCGTTGATCGCAACTAGATAAAATAAAAACACTTTCTTAGTTAACTTTTAGTTTTTAAAATTCTCACTACAAATTAAATGTGTTTGTCTTGTTGTGTGCATTAGCATCTATCTATGCTGCACCATGACTGCAACAGAATTTCAATTCATTTAGAGATGTTTGGCTTCATGAATTCATTAGCAAGCCTCCTCAGTTGCATGGAATGATTAATAAACATATCCTGTCCCTGTTCATTAAACATTTTTTGTGTTTGATTATTTTGGTTAGGCGTAGGTCTGTGTATGCTTCAGGCATATTTAAATAGATTTGGATCCACTAAGTGGAAAAAATCTGGAGTTATTAAATTGATGTTGACATTCTTTTGCGTGTTAAAGTTACTGTGTCTGTTCCAGTAATAACACTCTGTATAGGTCTTTCATCGACTTTCCAATATGTTTTGATTATGAAAATATCATTGGAATTCTACAACATCAGCACAAACACTGCAATTTGGATTTATGTTGCTTAGTAGTTATTAAGACATTGAATAATCATAAAGCCTGAGCTATATTATATATATGATGCATATGGTTTTATATATGTTGTGACATAACTTAACTTGGGCTTAAGAACAAGAACATATCCTCCAAACCATGATTAAATTTACAAGTGAAAACTAATACACCAAAACAAACTAATAAAATAAAATCTCTACTTCCTGGCTCTGTGCTGTTTGTAGCAGTGGTCCATTGAATTCTAACTGTTTTGACCTGGCTCTTCCTAACCTTGATCTTGGCTCTGATTTGGCTGTTGTTCTTGATCTCTTGGTGTTGACCCGGCTTGTCCTGATCTTGCTCTCGACTTCTTATTTGGCTCTTGTTCCTCTGATCTCTTGGTGTTAGTTCAGCTTGAGGGAGTCCTGCCGTGAGTCCAGTACACCGTCTGTGAGCTTCCAGCTGTGTTCCTGTTGTGTGTCCTGCCTAGGGTTTCCAGCCTTGGGTCCTGTCTGAGGAGTTTCAGCCTTGTGCCCTGCCAGAGGGCTTCAGCCGAGTCCCAGCTGAAGGAGTCGGTATCCTGCTATGGTGCATCTACCTTTGTGTCTGTGCCAGTCATAATGCAGCGTGGGGTACAGACAGAGTCCCTAGTATCCCCTGCGACTGGGCTCCTACCCAACCTGCTTATCCTAAGAGTCCTGACACTTACACACACTAACATACTGACACACAGTAACATACTTCTACACGGATACAGACACAAACATACTTCTACACAGTAACATACTTACGCACATATTACTATTATTTATTGTATTATATAGTATTATACAGACTGCCACCCACCTGCTGCCCTGATTGCCGTTGTGGGAGGACGGTCTCAATGCTAGCACTTTATGCTGAGCACTTCATTCAGTGAAGCTGCATCAGAGCAGCAAGACAAAGGCCTTGCGCTCCCAGAGCAGGAATTTAGCAGGGTAAGTTAACTAGAAAGGGAGGTAGAGGGAATAGATATTGAGAAAGGGGGGGAGGTAGAGACTGTAGTGAGAAAAGGGGGTAGTAAGAATATTTAAATAAAAAAAGAGAAACTTATATGGAAAAGATAATGAGGAGGAGAAAGAAAGGTGGCAGTTCCCAGTGTGCAATGTGGGTGCTGGTGCATCGTATGTATGCAAACTGGGTACTGCGACATGTCCTATATGTGCAATCTGGGTGCTAAGGCAAGTCCTATGAGTGTAATCTGGGTGCTGGGGCAAGTCATGTGGATGCAATCATAAGTGCTGGGCAAGTCTTGTGGATGCAATCTGGGTGCCACAGCTAGCCTTGGGTGTGCGACCATAAGTGCTAATGTGCATTTGATAAAACTTTAATTTGTTGATCTGTGTTTAATCAATGGTCATATTTTTGTGCATTCTGATTGGCGAACCTTTCATATGCATCTTCCAGCTGGCCCTGTATCATTACTGGACACAATACAGCTATTTGGTGTAAAACCTAGCAAGGCTTGAACAAATGGCCCAGCATATAAAATTAAAAAAGGATATAATATACTGATGTGAAATTGGGAGTTATGTTGTAACACCGTCAATGTCTTGCACAGTATATAGTAATGATAGGAGTGTTACTGTCGTGGTTGTGGTGATGGACGTTGTGGTATACCACTGTCAGGCTCGATATATATATATATATATATACATGGTAGTTATGCTTTCCCACCCTGTCAAAATGTGTATAGAAGTTGGTGCGGTTAAAGGGGTTATGTTTGTTAAGGGAAGGAGTTAGCAATATTGCCTCACTCACCTGGGGGGTGCCAACATTTTTTCACCCAGGCATCAGTGACCACGGGCTTAGTCCTGATATATACGGTATATATAGTCCAGTAAAAAATGAGTACTGTAATATTAATAATAATAATATTGAACTAGCATTCCACTTTAAAGATGAGCTTTCAAGATTCTGAACCTCCCTTTATCAAGTCAAAAGCATAATATATATATATATATATATATATATATATATAGATATATATATGTACTGTATGTACTGTCTTGTAATTTCATTGAATAGCCACTCTGGGTTGTCCCAAAACGGATCATTCGTTCAAAGAAAGCCACCAAACCAGAACAAATGCCACTAGAGGAAATGAGTCTGTCTATCATGTACATTTTAGGTACCATCTGTTATAATAACTGCTGAAATAATAAGCACTGTTGCAGACAGAGAAAATTAAAGGCTTATTGACTTGCTTACTAAGGTTAAAAGTGCAGCATCTGCCAGCGCTGTTTTTTTTTTATTGTTTTTTTTATAACAAAGTACAAAAAATACATTACTTTATATTCGTTTGTTATCAATAAGTCAACGAATAAAAAGATACATAGACATAAGAGACAGGTTAAAAGAAAAACAAAACAAAAAGAAATACCCCTGTTGCGACCATCTCCTTAATTAGGCTTATATAATATCACCAAGATTTATATTAATATCAAATAAGTTGTTGAGTTATTGCCGTCCGCTGATCAGTTGATAATTTGAAGAGCCTGTCAGTCTAGCCTACCTTGCTGTATTTGGTCTAACCATAGGCTCCAAAAATGATATCTATTTTGGTTCCCTATTGATTGAGATAAGATTCCTTTTTCCATCTGGAGTTGATAAATCAGTTGGGTTTTAACTTCATACCAATCAATCCCTTCAGTAGTCTTCCAATTTCTTGCAATTTCTATTTTAATAGATAATAATAAGTGAAAAAGGAATCGGCGGTCTTTATTATTAGATTTAGGGGGGTTTAAATGTAATAGTGCCAAATCTGAAGTCAATCTCCATTCGGAACCAAATATCTTTTCCAATCGGGAGGAGATCCTTTTCCAAAAACCATAGATAGGGGAGCAGCTCCACCAAATATGGAGCTCATCTCCTCTCATTGCCCCACACCTCCAACAATTTGGGATATTATTTTTAAACATTTTTGTTAGAATTGTTGGTACTCTGTACCACCTGTTCATTAATTTGAACTGTAATTCATACAAATTAAGATTGTGTATATATTTATTTGTAAGATTCAAAGCCTGATCCCAATCTGATGTGTCAATTTCCCTATTCAAATCTTTTCCCCATTTTTTAAGTGCTGGGGGGATACATTTTTTTTATATGAATTTATCACCGTCATAGACTTTGTGAGGATTTTCCTATAGTCGTTAGCTTTTAATATTTTTATAAGGATTCCTATGGATTTATTATTATTATCCTCAATATATAATGAATTAGATAAATAGCTTTTAACCCTCAAATATTTCAAACAATTAGCTGAGGACAAAGAAAATTGTGATTGTAGTATAGCAAAGCTCTTAATATTTATATTATCATATAGCTCTGCTATCGTGTTTATACCTGCTTTTACCCAATCTGATAAATTAAGATGGATCATGGTAAGCATGAGATAATTTTGTCTCCAAGCCTAATCTTTTTTTTTTTATATGTTCCCAGCTCTTAAGTAAATGTGAAAGAACTGGATTGTTTGTGGTTTTTATAAATTCTTTAGATTTCCTTCTAGGGATCCAGAAGAGAGATTGAAGATCTCTAACTGGAATATCTTTAGATTCCAGATCATACCATGTTTCGTGAATAGCCTTTTCGTTTAGGGTCAGTAGAATATGAGACAGTTGCGCAGCATAAACATAATCTTTAATAATTGCCGCCATTTTGTCTACTTTTTCCTAATAATCGGAGATTTAGCCTTGGTTTTTTAGAGGCCCAGCGCTGTTTTTGATGCATCACAGGCCTTTACATTCCCTTTGTGTGGCATTATTGTAATAATACTATACTGGCATTATTGTAGTAATACACAGGGTTAATCTGATTCTGCATTGGAGCATATGTTAGAAGAAGTATAGCTATGCAATGCATCCTTTTCACTCTGAATTTCTATTACATGTAATTCAAGGTTGAGCTCGTTGCTCCCAGATCAATTTTCCTTTTCTCAGTTTAAAGTTTATTTGTTAACGTAAAGATGATGCGATATGTTCATGTTAATGTTGCTACACAGGTTTACCCTTAATATTTGCGGAACGTTTTCATTTCTGCTGCATGGATTTAAAATGGTCAGTGTGAGGGATTTTGTTTTCTTGTAGAATATATTCCTTTTTCCAGGGTATGAAGATGGTTTCTAAACAAACCGTTCATGTTAATTCTTTTTAATGATACCAAAGAACTTTCCAAGGTTGGCTGCCCAAAGCTGCCACTCTCTTGGGGGTATGGGGCTATACTCAAAGGGCTCGCTGTGTGTAGGAGCAGGGTTAGTTCCAATTATCCGTTAAAGAGGCAGAAAGTAGGTGGAACACAGGCAGCAGGCCTAGACTGTCCATCTGGTGCACTGGGCAATTGCTTGGTGTCATATCCAGCCGTCAGATGCACTTATGTCATTAGGTGCTGCTGGCAATCTCTACAGTTGTCGTTTAATGCCAGCAGCACCTAATGACATAAGTGCATCTGACCTTCTTTGGTTGATGTCAGAGGAGCTCCCTGCTAGATGCCCTTCATTGGTTGATGGCAGAGGAGCTCCCTGCCGGCAACCCTTCGAGTTGCTCATATGGACCTTTAACTCCTAATGCCGAAACTTGGCCTGGGGAGGTTCCAGGAGTTAAAGATCCGTATGATTGATTCTATTGGTCGCCGGCAGGGGCCTCCTCCAGCATCAACCAATGAAGGGTAGCTGGCCATCATTGGCTGTGTTGTGCTTCTTCGTGTATGTTTACCCGCCACCATATTAGTTTATTTAATATTCAGTTTGAACAACCTAAACACAATTTGTTATGGGCCTTAAAACAGGAGCTATTTAAAGGAAATTATTGATAGAGGATAATTGCTATATGTGTCAGGAATTTACAAGTATGTTCAAACAGGAAAGAAACTGAATAACAACCGATAGCTTCATTTAGGTGGGAAATGTTAGATATCTGCAGTGCCGTACAGTACATGTACCTACAATACATATTATTATGTCTTATATACTTGAGTCATTTCTTTTTAAAATCACTTACAATCAAGAAATAGATTTTTCATTTTAAAAGACAATAATCATTGTAAATATCATTTTCCGAGCCTCTGTGTTCTAGATCAATATGGATAGTATTAAAGGCCAAACTACATTTTCATTTCAATCTTTTTTTCCTGCTGGCTTTCATGATTTTATTGCTTCGAACTTGATTAAAGAGCATTTAGGTCATACTGAATTGTATTATGTTTCCACACTATTTTCCTTATTTCTTAGTATCCAGAATAGACAAGCACCTTTCATCCTATAGCAGCCGAGAAGCTCAATGTGCACTGAACAGTCCTAGCTTGTATAAATAGCAGTATACATCTCAAAACACAGCATTGGAAAGGATTCAATGATTAATATGATAAAATGATTTATTTTTTATTGACTAAATATTGAGTTGTCACTCAAGCTCAAATTCAGGTGACATGTTTCCTTTTTAATAACAGTTAAAGTATATTGTAGTCATCTGCACGGCAACCAAAATTGCTTCAGATGAAAGCTTGTTCGTTTTCAGGAAATTAATTTAATTTCTCGGCCATTCGGGGGCCTTTTTTAATTCGCAATGACATTTAGGGGCATTGCCAAAGGAGGAGGTCCCTTCAGCAGCAGCCGTATAAATACAGCACTGGGCCTGGACAGGCAGACACTGGCACTGTGACACTGTGAAGCATGACTGAATTTCCACAATATCATATAATTTTTTCTTTTTAAAAAAAAGGTTTTTCTGCACTTAAATAAACTATTAACTTGCAGTATTGTATATGAGCAATGAGCATCAATCTTAGACTCTGCTAAGCTAACTGTTATTGTCTCACACTCCAACTCTTATCGGTCTGTAACCTCTGACAAGTTAAAATTGCATCAGCACACTTATGTATCTAATGCTTTCCCTTCCTCTGCTGATTGGCCAGAGTGAAAAAATAAGGAGAAGCTCCAACAGGTTGTTGGGCCCATCAATCAGAGCCATTACCATCAATGAGTCCACCCTCCACTTTCTTGGCTACTTCTACCTATCAGTTACCCTCCTACACACAGTCCCTTCCACATGGAGGCTACACGTGGAGAGGAATGAATGAATCATGACAAAGTTTTGTTGGAGATGGCCCTCATTTTCATTAAGTCGCACAAATGCATGAAACAGGCAACGTTCATATGATAACACATGCACAAATCTACTATATTGTAGACAAATCGAAAGAACATAATGACAGACATAATCTTCACAGGGTCATCTTTACCATGGGGTAATAGGGGCGTTTGTCCAGGACCCAAACATTCTAAGAGACTTATCCATAGCTGCCCCTTTCCCCACTGAGAGAATTTCAATGCCCACTGGATAAGGGGGTTATTAAAGTATTTGAATGTGGTTGGAGGATGCAAGATCAGGAGTCTAAGGCATAGTTTGGCAATGATGGATGAGCCCTTAAAAGGTAATTGATAAAGCTTTTTCCCCCACAAGTTGAACTCTTTGCGTGCCAAGGTGGTGAGCAGTGATTATCACCGCTTGTCCTTCTAGAACCCAAAGGGTGCTTGGATGCACCTCACCACCCCTCCCTAGTTGGGTGCCCTTGAATGTTAAGTAATGGGCATTTGTTCTTTACAGTACTAAATGCTTTTGGATCTATTCAAGGACTAGAATACAGTTGCCATTTAGCCTTTTTTTCTAGAAAATAGAGACATTTCATGGCAGATGACCATTAGGCCCCATCTAGTCTGCACAATATTCCCTATGAAAAGACTCAAACCTTACATAAAGTGCTCCCATGCGGTATGCAGGATGTATAAACCAACAGAAGGACATCAATTATTCAGTTATACATCCTATGTGCTGCTAACCAGCACTTTCATTAAATGTACACGTGTTGTATAAAAAATATAAAGAAATTTTCTTTCAGTAACTGATTCATGGAAGAGGGTGGACAAAGTGGCATAAGAAAAAAAAATATTTAGGCTGAAGTATATGAATGAACAAAGCATGGTTTGCAGAAGCTATTTTGTTTTGCCATTTGACTTGAGAAATATTTCCAAAATTCATTTTCATGGTTAACATTGCCTAGATCAGGACAAACGCAATATGAATGATTTTCCAATGTGTACATTTGCCAATATTTCAATATAAGTTGTATCAGTGACACTGTCTTTTGATATTGCGGTTTAAATGTTGTTACAATAAATATTTTTTTCTCTACAGCTCAGTATTTTGCAAGCATTATGGTCATCGTTGGTCTGTCAGTAGTGGTTACTGTCCTGGTGCTGCAATTTCACCACCATGATCCACAAGCCGGAAAAATGCCTAAATGGGTACGTTCGCCTGTTGTTCCACAGTATCACATACATCATGACTTTGTGCTCATGTCTTAGTCAAGTCCATGTCCATATTGGCATGAGTGTATTGTATTTTGCTTGCTGAATGCTTTGTCATTTTTGACCCACCATAAGCAAAACAAATCATTAGCTATATTCTTTTCATTAGATTTTAGGGTAAAATTTGACCCCAGTGCTAAATTGGGCTAATACACTTTGTCAAGTGTAACGTATTCTTGATTTATGCTCTCACTGCCAGGCCCATGCACTGTATTTTGCTGTTCTGCTCTTGAACTGCTTGGCAACCATGTTCCTTACCTGCAGCAAAAGTCTTCCATTAAGGTGGTTAGCAAATAGAATGCTGAAAATCTGTCACAGACAGATCAATGGCTTCCCTTACATTCAAAAAATAGTAAAATCTGAATGCCTTTTGCCTGTATGTACCATACTTATATTTTCTAAAGGCACCGAAGGGGGTTCCAATAAAATTATTTCTTCAAGGGAGAGAATAATAGTGTTCTTATACAGAATTCCATCACATTCTATAGAGCATGACCTTCAATTGAAGTTTTCTTTCATACATTTTTCAAACTACCGACGCTTCCTTGATCTTTATTCTCTAGAACTATTCTAAATGTGATTTTGTACTAATTATTCACTCTCCAGATACTATTTCCATGCATCATTAGAGAACGTTATCCATTATAGCAGCTCCATTAAAAACATGGTCTTAGTCACTATTTTGGATTATTGGCACAATTACTGCTTGACTTCATATCCAGCTGACAATGCTACTCTAATTGTCTCTGTTCTACGTAGATACCTCCAGCAGGGAAAGAGTGGAAATAGATAGTATAGGCTATCTGCTAGAGATGTCATTTTTCTTGTAATGCTTTAGTGAACTGCAAAGCAAAGTACATAAAGTCTAGCAAAGAATGGACAGGGCATAACTGATGGGACATAAAGCAGGTATTCATGCTCCATCCCAAGTAGTGGCAACACACCTCATAGGTTTCTTCATGAGCCTTGCAGTGAGGTGAGATATGACTAGGCAGCTAATGATCCCAAGATGATGGATGATGATACTTTTGTGTGAAAAGCAAACTGAGGCTAGTGACTGTTCAATGACTTTTCAGAGGATATAACTGGCTACGTCTGGGTGTCCATATCTCTTAGTCTCCTATAAATCAGCAATCATCGCTCCTCTTCTCTGTTTCAGGTTCGAGTGATTCTGTTAAACTGGTGCGCCTGGTTTTTAAGGATGAGAAAACCTGGAGAAAATAAAAGGCCCAGTCCATGCAAATATATTTACCCGCACCATCATTCAAGCATTAGCAGCATCGAGATGAACATTGCTACTGGGCACCATTCTACTAATGGAAACACAACCTACTGTGGGTACCACACACTTGAGAGTCCGTGTTGTCCGCCTAGCAGTGACTCCAGTGTTACGTCTGGAAGAGTACCTTGCTTGTCTCTAGAAGACAGTGATCTTATACAAAATAAATCCCTGAAAGAAAGTATTCCAGAGATTGCCAAAATCTTGGAGGAAGTCCAGTATATTGCAAGGCGATTCAGAGAGCAGGACGAAGGGGAGGAAATATGCAGTGAGTGGAAGTTTGCTGCTGCTGTCATAGACCGTTTGTGTCTTGTTGCGTTTTCACTCTTTGCCATAATCTGTACGTTCACGATATTGATGTCAGCTCCGAACTTTGTAGAAGCAGTTTCCAAGGATTTTACTTAGACAAAAATCCTAATAGTGTTAAAACTCCAGACTTAAAATAATGATCAATGTTTTTGCCTTTAATGTCTATTCAGCTATATCATAGTGAACATGAGAAAAAATAAAAAATGAAAAAAGATCCCTCTATACAAACATTAAAATGTACCTAAAATTGAACTTATTGGGGTTTTTTTAAGAATCAACTACATCCTCTATATGATAGTATTAAAATATTTGAGTGTTAAAGGAAACATCTTTTTTCTTCTCGTCATGACTCTCAATGGAAAAGGTTCAAATAATATTACACTAATGATATTAAATTGAAAAACAGTCTATGGAAACATAGTATAGGAAGTAAGAGAATGTACATCAACATAGCCATATGATGTGTAAACTTAGTCCACAAAAGAAACACAAGCCAGCATATAATGTTTCTTCTGTAAACTGTTACATGGTGAAATTATTGGCAGAACCTTCTTTTATCTCTGCCGTTAGTAATGGACTATAATAAGTCATACCATTATGTCGCATATGGTCGTGTGTCATTACCGTTTGATGTGTATATATTAATATGGACATATTTGGTTACTGTGTTAATAAAAATAACAATGTTGGTGCCATAATATACTAATCTAATAAATATTTTAAGCTTGTTTTAATGCAAATTGTGTACAACTCTTTGGATTGGCAGCCAAGAGCACATTTTGGATTGTTGTCCACTTGGTGCATGGGGTCCCTCTCCTGCAGCAGGGGTATTTGCAGATACACAATATTTTGAGCATGATCAATGATGGTAGATGAAGTTTCTTACTTCCTTATCATGTGACATAATTGGCCAATAAAAAGACACCTTTTTTAGTCCTGTTGCAGACAAAGTGGAATCTACATGGCTTTCTGCTTCCAAGCAAAAGAGTTGCTGTATAAGGATCCACCAAGACATGAGCTTGAAGTCACAGGAGCAGAGATGGCCTGTGGGTACGAGATTGGACAATTGTATGAACATTTATGTAGAGGTTCTGTATAAATGCATGTGCCTCTTAAGTGGTTTCCTTATTTACCTTGGGTGCTGCCATAGGTCTGACCCAGGGCAGAGCACTCAAGTCTGTCCCTCTACCATCCTCATTGCTGAGCATTAGATGATGTCACATCCCAGGGCTCTGTGTTCTAGGGGCAAGCAGTACCTTAATGCTTAGTATGAAAGCAAGTTTCTCCAGAAATCTCCTTCATAACCAGCGCATCGTCGCACCTAGTTGTCCTGGGGCAGAATACTATACTGCTTCATATATGTCTGTGTGCGTATATACACATTATATTAATGTTGCAGTGAAAGGAAAGACGCAGGAGCTTTGGTTCCATGACTTTGACATCCAGTATCTTTTGCCCCTCCAGATCTTGGTCCACCCTGTAGAATTCATATGCAATGCATGGTGGCATTTTAGAAGTTCTAATGCTTTTTCATTCACACTTTGATCACTTTTTGATTTATGAACATCATACAGTGAATAGATTACATTTAAGCAATCCAATAATAATGTAAATTAAAATATTATTGCAATTACTTTTCTTCACATAGAGCTAACTGGAATAAATTACTTAAGTATTTGTAAGTGAAATATGTCTTAAGATATTTTCTTATTTTCTGTAGATAAGTTTAAACTAATAACCTCAGAGTTAAAAAAAAAAAACTGGATTAAAAACGTATTCAATTAACTACATCCATGAATAAATTAGATGTTTCTATCAAGAACTGAGCGTTAATCCGCTCAGTCACTCACATTAGGGTAATGAAAAGACACACGGGTCTTTTTCAATGAATGTGTCACATTGGCTCAATTACAAATTGTGTTCAGTAGCAGGTACTCAGTAAACACTATATCGAGATATTAAGCATTCGGAAAGCTGATATGGTGTTAAAAGAAGCGATAGACATTTAAACTTTGCATTGTCCATATAAGTAGCAAGATACAATTGGTATTTGGTATCTGCAAAATGATTCCATAGATTATAGTAATCCAACGGGCCCGTGTCCAGTAAAGATGAGCTGTCACCATCATAACTTTTAGCATAACTGGTTTCATTTATTTTAACTACCTATAACTTGTGTTTATTTTGTAAATCATCTTAATTATTTGTTATTATTTAGTATATACATTTTTTTCAGAGAAGCTGAGACAGGTGACAAAACCCAGGACTAGAGTGCCAGCTTCATACACGTGGGAAACATCTCTGGGGTCTATTCATTAAAGGATGAGTTGACATGAGAGTTTGCTGCAGAGTTGTGTTTCAGCTATGTGACTTCACTATACATTAGGAGGCAGTCTGATATTTTTAGTTGGTGCACATGTTTGGGGCCCATAAAAGCAATCCACATAGGATTTGGTTATTCTGGTTCATCCACCATTAATGTAAGTCATGTAAACTGGTCTATTTGTGGACAATAAGTTCAAGGTGCCCTGTTGTGTGACGGGGAGATAACTCATTCTTAACACTCCACCAGTCTGTAACCAAATCAATTTGTCAGGTGCCTGCTCCTTCAGCTACTGCTCGGGCTTCCTCACTGCTCACAGCAATCTCAGCTAGAGGGGTTAGGTATCTTGTTCTGCTTCAGCTGTTTGCTGAGTTTCTCTTTATCGACTCTCCAACAGTTAAAGGGACAGTTTAGTCTCCCCGACCCCTCTACCATAGAAGAATGCATTATTATGAGTACTTTACAGTAATATCCATTCTTCCAGAAGGAAGACAAAATAAAAAAATAAAGGTCTGCTGCAGCTGCTGCCCTCCTCCTCCATGATCCAACATTTCTTGCCACTTGTCACTTGATTGCCTGCACTTGTCACAAATGCACACAGTCTGAGCAGACTCTACCCACAGCCTTCCCATAGCTAGCACTGGAGCCAACTGGAGGCAAGCATTTCATGTGTTGGGAGACAGGGGCATAGCTTGAATCCACAGGGCCCTGATGCGAAAATTCACCCCGGGCCCCTTCTTCTTTGCCCCTTGCCCCCCTCCTTCCAACATAAAACATAGGTAAACACACAAATGACACACACTTACTCATGCTCAATCTCCACGTGCCAGTCTAAACTAGTTTAGAAAAGGGCCCTTCCCATCTTGATTGGTGTGGTCCAGGTCGGAAGGGCCCTTTCTAAACAATTTATGACGGTATGAGGACACAGGAAGAATGGTCTACCCCTGTAGTTACGCCAGTATAGGGATCAACAGCAAAAAATTAACAGATATAGGAAAGGCTGAACTTGATGGACGCATGTCTTTTTTCAGCCTATGTAACTATGTAACTATGTAACTATGTGTTTCGCTGAATGCATCTTCTGCATGACATTTAGCTAGGGGGTGAGGAAAGGGGCAAATACATATGGGAACATTATGCAGAATCCACCAGGAATTTGAAAATGGAAAACACGAACAATGAAAGGGATTATGATGGCTGGGGTGTCCTTTTGAAGTTTCTCACAGAGAAAATTCAATCAATAAGAAAACCATTCAGCCTTGGTCAGCCATTGGCCACACACTGCAGCAGTATCACTGGGTAATGGAGCAGCAGTATCACTGGGTGATGGAGCAGCAGTATCACTGGGTGATGGAGCAGCAGTATCACTGGGTGATGCTTTTACCCAGAGTCTTCGGGCAAAACCCATAGAGTTCCCAGGTATGCTTATCAGTGTATAGTATTGTGTCACAGTGAAGTGCAAACATTTTAAAGAGACAAACCTTTGTACATGAAAAAAAAGAAAAAATCTGTCAAGTGTTTGAAGATTTAATACTAATGTTACATTTAGGTATAAAAGTTTTACTTCCAAAAAGACATAGTGCTTATGGTACAGCTTGGTGGAAGAGGGATAATGGTCTGGGTGGTTTTCAGGGTTTGGGAAGAAGTCAAATGACCAGCACAGAGACCAGCACAGAGCCCCACTTTTGGGAGAAATTGGAACTTCAATTGGGAATCGGGCCTTCTCGTCCAATATCACTGCCTGACCTCACAAATGCTCTTTTAGGTGAATAGGCGCAAATTTCCCAAAATCCCACACTCCAAAATATTGTAAAACGACTAGCTAAAAGAATGGGAGGCAACTCTGTTTTATACAACAAGCTCATAAAGGTGTGATGGTCAGGTGACCACGTAGATTTGGTCATATGGTATATTCAAACATACATCAATTATTATAGCTAATTTTCTATTTTAGAAATGATTGTGTTTAATGTGCATTGATTTACCACGGCTAATATGATACATTATATAAGCTTTAGGATCCAGAATATATTTTATGTTAAAATGATGAAGTTGGTTTCAACAGAACTGTAACCAATTATGGTTCATTGTGGTTTTCTCTCCAATTAAAACCAGCACTAATTATTCTGACAGTATTTGTCTTGGATGTCTGAAAAATTCACAGACTCATTTTTAGAGCTTCTCGTAATTATACCTAGTTTTATAATAAAATTATTAAAATAGCTTGAGGGAATATGTATTTGACTTAAAGGTGTTTTGGGCATTCAAGACACTTTAGTCATCATATAAACTGTTTTAAATTTATGTTGTGTCCCCCTGCAAATTCGAAAGAAAGATGACTAAAATGGTCTGCTAAAAGTGTCTGCTAAATACAATATAGCCACTGATGCATATGTATAAAGTGAATATACCATTGCCAAGACTTTGCCTGGACTGGTCATCTGGCACATAAGGCAAATGCTCCAGCAGCAAATTGGGTGCTGCATATCCAGCCTTCTGCCACTCTCACGTCATCAGGCAACCACCAGCCTTAAAGTGCCAGGGCTTCCACATCACTGCCAGTCTGCCCCTGTCCAAGAGCAAAACGAATTGACTATGCAATGCTGTAACTGTTCTTGAGAAAAATCTAATTTCTCTGTTTTTAGTTATAGTCATTCTTTAGAAAACTCTACTTGAGTCTTGAATTGTAGGGAAAATGTGAGCAAAGATTTTATACATTGAATATTTTTCTTATTAGTATTTTAAGTGTGTGCTTGTATAAAACTGCAATGAGCTATCTTACGGTCTACTTACCTGCCTACTTACTTAACCATCTATCTACTTCCCAGTGAAGGATACACAGAGGTTCCCCTCTTCTGTTGGAGTGGCTTCATGAAGGGGTGACACTATCTCTAGAAAATGTTAATTGTTCTGAGTAGGGTGGCAGAGATAAAGAAACTGACTCAGAGACCCAGGAAAGCAGAGCTTCGTTGGGGACTCTAAGTCACAGTAGTAGAGTTTCCAGGTATGTATGTATGTCTATCCATTTTTATTATCTTTTATATATACAGCACCCATTTTCACAGTGCTGGTGAGTTACAGTGGGGCAAAAAAGTATTTAGTCAGCCACCAATTGTGCAAGTTCTCCCACTTACAAAGATGAGAGAGGCCTGTAATTTTCACCATAGGTACACTTCAAGTCCACATTGTCTGATTTTTAAAGAATTTTTAAAGTATTTGCTCAGTAACAAAAGTTCATATCAATACTTTGTGATATGCCCTTTGTTGGCAATGACAGAGGTCAAACGTTTTCTGTAAGGCTTCACAAGGTTTTCACACATTGGTTGCTGGTATTTTGGACCATTCCTCAATGCAGATCTTCTCTAGAGCAGTGATGTTTTGGGGCTATTGCTGGGCAACACGGACTTTCAACTCCCTCCAAAGGTTTTCTATGGGTTGAGATCTGGAGACTGGCTAGGCCACTCCAGGACCTTGAAATGCTTCTTACGAAGCCACTCCTTCGTTGCCCGGGCCGTGTGTTTGGGATCATTGTCATGCTGAAAGACCCAGTCACGTTTCATCTTCAATGCCCTTGCTGATAGAAGGAGGTTTTCACTCAAAATCTCACGATACATGGCCCCATTCATTCTTTCCTTTACACGGATCAGTCGTCCTGGTCCCTTTGCAGAAAAACAGCCCAAAAGCATGATGTTTCCACCCCCATGCTTCACCGTAGCTATGGTGTTCTTTGGATGCAACTCAGCATTCTTTCTCCTCCAAACACAAGTTGAGTTTCTACCAAAAAGTTCTACCTTGGTTTCATCTGACCATATGACATTCGCCCAATCCTCTTCTGGATCATCCAAATGCTCTCTAGCAAACTTCAGACGGGCCCGGACATGTACTGGCTTAAGCAGGGGGACACGTCTGGCACTGCATGATTTGAGTCCCTGGCGGCGTAGTGTGTTACTGATGGTAGCCTTTGTTACTTTGGTCCCAGCTCTCTGCAGGTCATTCACTAGGTCCCCCCGTGTGGTTCTGGGATTTTTGCTCACCGTTCTTGTGATCATTTTGACACCACGGGGTGAGATCTTGCGTGGAGCCCCAGATCGAGGGAGATTATCAGTGGTCCTGTATGTCTTCCATTTTCGAATAATTGCTCCCACAGTTGATTTCTTCACACCAAGCTGCTTGCCTATTGCAGATTCAGTCTTCCCAGCCTGGTGCAGGTCTACAATTTTGTTTCTGGTGTCCTATGACAGCTCTTTGGTCTTGGCCATAGTGGGGTTTGGAGTGTGACTGTTTGAGGTTGTGGACAGGTGTCTTTTATACTGATAACAAGTTCAAACAGGTGCCATTAATACAGGTAACGAGTGGAGGACAGAGGAGACTCTTAAAGAAGATGTTACAGGTCTGTGAGAGCCAGATATCTTGCTTGTTTGTAGGTGACCAAATACTTATTTTACCGAGGAATTTACCAATGAATTCATTAGAAATCCTACAATGTGATTTCCTTTATTCTTTCCCCCATTCTGTCTCTCATAGTTGAAGTGTACCTAGGGTGAAAATTACAGGCCTCTCTCATATTTTTAAGTCGGAGAACTTGCACAATTGGTGGCTGACTAAATACTTTTTTGCCCCACTGTATTGTATGTAAGGGCTAAGTCAATTATGACCCCCCAAGGCTTGATTAGTAGGGGAAATTGCTTTCTATCTAATCTAGATTCTAGGTATTCAAGTGTGCTAATTGTGACAGTCCCATCTATTTGTCGACGTTTCCCCTTTGCTCTACATTGCCTTGGACGATATGAGAGCGTTCTGGCCCTGTTCCTGCTTGAGTCTCCGTCACACTAATGAAGATGCATAAAGCCATGAATAGACTATACTGTTGAGTAACTAAAAGCAGACCACATTCCTCCTAATAGGAGCAAACTGCAATATAACTACTGTACGATTACACCAGATGTAGACATTATTCATTTCAAAGTGGAAAAACTGCTAAACAAAGCATCATACATCTTTTGTTGGCATATCCTTGAAAAGTCACTTATTTATTCTTGCTCTCATAACTAAAATGAAAAGTGGAAAAAAAAGTTAAGCACAAAATGAATTTGCTATTATTCATAAAGAAATATCTCATATTTAGTGATAATAAATTGCATCCCCTGTGAGCATCTTTGTGATAAACATTTGCTAGCAGCATAAAGAGGAAAAAGCAAACAGCTGCCACCAAAAATAATCTATGTGCAGTAAATCCAACACAATGGACAGAAAGGACGGTTTCAATTAAAAAACACAAAACCTTACAGACAAATACATATACAAGGAACAGATGGTGACTGTTTAGTTTGCCTCTAATCTAGTTTGAGTAGATTATTATTATTATTTGAACATACTATTGGTTTAAAATATGTCTGCTCTTAGGGTGGTCTGAGAAAACTAGGGTGATGCATATGAGCATAAGGAGTGGGGTATAAGATGTTATGGTGTCACACACGTGACATTGTATGGATATTGGTAAGCGTGTGAAAAACTAAAGTTGTAAAAGAATAATTCTGCAGGTGCTGTCCTTTCTACTAAGGGCCAGAATGTGATGTCATATACTGATGCTCAGCTCGGTAGTATAAATGGGGTGTTTGGGGAAATGAGAGACATCCTTGCTACCGGCACATTGAGTAGCACTATGCCTGGAAGCCTGTCCCTTGTTTTGTGGTGGATGGCCTTTTGCCATTGGCTAATCCTACACTTAGGATCAGATCTGCAATCTCAAGAACCCTTAAGAAAAAAGTAGGACACATGCATTGTAGTCTACGGTCAGGTGAGGCAAAAAGAGTGAGATTTGAGAGTGAGAACAGTTGGAACAGGACCAGACCTGCGAGGGGATCTGTATTTTAGCTACACACCACCAAACATTGGCAAATACAACGTCAGCACTCATCCTGTTCCTACTGTCCAGTTTTGAGCTCACCTTGTATAGTTTTGTCTATACTATGCATTGCTTGATAGCATTTACAACATCCTAACATCTGGACTATTTATTTTGCTAAATGTGTGCCCTATTCAAGCACCATTTGTATTTCTTAGCCTTAGTTTAAATTTTGACACACCCATCATGGTGAGCCCACATGACCATGCTATGAACAGTAGTCACATATAAAGCTAAAGACCCAATGTGATTCACCTACACGCACCCCCCCACCCACACATCAATTGTACAATATCTTATTTTGTGCAGTTCTTGAAGTTAAAATATGTAAATGTAAAGGTAGTGTCATCCCTTTTAACAGACAATTTCGTTCACCCCAGTGTTCACCATTACAACACGGATGGACCAAAGGCAGATCTCCAGTTCTTCCTGGATGGCTTAAAATAATTTACCAAGAAATGACACAAAACAAAATAAGTTATTTAATTAAAATGTAAAACAAAACATATTTGTATTCACATCAGATTTTGTTTTGCATTCATGCATCTTACAATTTGGTTTGCCCTGTTGGTACATGTTAATACATCATCTGGTGAGCTCATTCATTTAATTGGCAAAGTAGGGCTGATCCCTTGGATATCCAGTAATCGCTGGGTTTTTTTGATGGTAAAAGCACAGTGACGACAAAATTAGTAGAATGTCCTGGTAAGAGAAAAGAACAAAAAGTGACTTTAAAATATTTCTCATGCAACGTGGCTCTAATGGAAAAATATTTTCAGACGTTTCAGCTTTGAGCGTGTTATGTATATTATATATATAATATACACACATTGACCTAACACTTCCTATACATACTGACACAACAGACCAGTGCACAGTAATGCACAAAAAATGCTAGGGCCCCCAGCAAGACATACAGTTGGGACCCCAAACCTCCTCCTACACACACAGTAAAACACACTAACATACTTACACACACACAGTAAAGTACTTAAACAATCATACTTACACACAAACTAACATATGACTAGATTACAAACTCGCAAGAGCAGGGCCTTCTTTTCCTTTTGTGCCAGTTTATTTGTGATTTAAAAGTATTCTACTGACTGCTGTTACATTGCTATGGAATCTGCTAACGCTACATACTGACAAACACATATGAAGTGACATACTTACACACACACATACTAATATACACATGCAGTAACATATACACACACACAAACAGTATCATACGTACACACACACACACACACACACAGCTCTTACGCTCCCTCAAGGTCCTTGCACACTATGTGCCGGGAAATGATGGCCTGCGGCAATGACCTAGCCCTATGACTGGGGGTTTGAGGAAGCTGGTATTAGTGGCTTCGCTTCCCAGCGGCCAAGAAGGGTGACCTGGCCTCTCTGCTCTCTTAAATGAGAGCGCACGTGACGGACCCCCCTGCACCACCAGGCCAGGTACAATAGGATAATTAAACATGTACTAATATTCAGAAAAGGCCACCAAATTGTCCTGGCATTAAAAAGTGGCTTAAAACTAAAATACAGAGACGTCTAAGCCCAGTATACTGTACTTGGGCCCAGTTCTGACAGAGCTCAGAAGATAATTGATTTGTCTGCCTGAATTCAGCAGCAAATGACTTTCTTAGTTCCTGGAGCTGTTCAGGGATTTATCAAAGCTGTCATTCAGTAGTAAAATACTATCCAAAGACTAATCAGAGCTGTTATAGTATCAACCACTATTTGACTTCAATTATTGAGCCTTGAGATATGGAAGCTGACAGTAGATAAGAACAATTTGGTCCATCTAGTATACAAAAACCTCAAATCCCATCTAGTTCTCGGTCTTGTCATATGTTCAAAACAAACACTTGCCCTTCCCAGACATTTCTAAATCCCTCTACCACTTCTGGTTTACTTTACTGAATAACAAAGTTGAATGCAACTCATAATGTTCATACATTTTCTATTTACATATTACCAAATGCAGATTTGTATGCATCAAATAATCCCAGTGGGACAATGCATGTATGTTCTATTTGGTTTTAAATGCATCTTGCATTCCCATCTTTCGATTACACATAACATATAGCTATTGAGTTTGCTACGTTCACTTCTTCTACAAAGTAGTGGTTATGGTGTATTTATTTTTTAATACCTGTGGTGGACAAAGTGCCAGCCCTAGCACCAGTCTTGTAGAGCGGTGCTTGATATAATGCAGGACTCGGGTGATAGTTCTGCCGTGGCTCAAAGTGCACAACTGGGAACATTGGATTCATTTGCCTTGGTAAAGCATCTTCTATAACCATCTCCTCATTGTCCCAGCGACTAGCGTCCATGTACATCCCATGCACCAGCACACCATCTTCCGGTGATGGTAACTGCAGAATCAGAAGTTAAGTTTATAAATATCTACCAGTTCCATATAAAACAGTAAAGCAAATAAACAAAGTCAAAGTCATAAACCTGGCAGTTACTCAAAGAGCTCTGGCTAAACGGAAAACACACATTTCCAGCTGTATTGATTTTAGTTTTCAATATGGCTCTACTATGATAATTGGTGCAACATTTAGGCATAATTGCTTCACTTGACAATGGAATGGATGACACCTAAGAGGTAAGCGAAAAACATTTTTCCCCAACACTTTGCACAGTGATTTTCCCTGCCCCCCTTAATGGCACCCAAATGGTGTATGGCTGGACCTCATCCCTCTACCTGGTGTATTTAGAGGTTGAGGCATTTTATTTTTATATTTTAAAATGTCACTCAACCCAAAAGGCAGGGATGACAGGAGGAGAGGCAGGGGTTAACAAACTTGAACTTGATCTAAAGCATTTGTAACGCACAAGCAACCTTAAGGGTTAATAAATCCATCAGTTGCTTTCTTTTTTCGACTAACATTCACATTAACATTAACGTGACTCTTCTGCAGTCAAGTGCGACTTTCTGCAAGCTTAAATGCTAGTTGACGAGAGTGAATTGCCTAGTCCTACTGGTGTGAGTTTTCTGCTGCAAACAGATATCTTTTGACAACTCACACGTTTAACTAACAGACCTCCTTGTCTAAATCTTAGCCCTGTCTAGAGCTTTTGTGTGGCTAATATTTTCTTGAAGTCAATAGAAGCCAAACAAATCTGGTCCCACTGCAAAAAAAGTGAGACAAAATGCTTTTTTGTACCAGTGAGTAAAATCAACTTTTGAATTTCCCCGGCACTTTCATGAGTTCACTACATTAAATCAGAAAATTCTCAATTAGAATGAAAAACACAGCTTCAAACTGTTTCGGTTTTGTACCATGTATTCTTGTAGAGAGGTAAATGAATCTTCAGGTAGCAGGTGTTCTGAAGCTGTTTTATCGAGTGGGTCAATACACAGTTCCAGACATTGCTAGCCAAGAGACATTCACGAGCAACAGCCCGTAGGTAATCCTTCTCAGTATTAGAGACAGGAAGAATGAAATGATACAGAATGTCATATGGTATTATCTGTTACAATGACTCTAGAAAATAAGCTGTCTTTGCATCCCAGGTGTTCGTTACGATTGGGCTCCTCAGGCCACAATAAGTTTTGAACATCCCTCCTGATTTAACCTTTACAATACTTTTGATCTATCCATTGGCAGCTAAGAGTTTTCCAGCGTGAGGGTGTGATTTTTAAAGGCACAGTTAATTTGTACCTGTGAATCCATTGGTAATTCTTCTCCAAACTTCATAGTCTTCAAAGCTTCTATTACAGCTGCTTGATCTCTGTAGTATGGTAGAACGTTGTAGTGAAAGCTAAGCTCATCTATTGGCAAGTTATATTTCCGAGCATGGTTCTGTAGGGTTCCTAATAGGAATAATTAAGTAAACAGTATAAGCAAATATATATATATATATATATAATATAATTATTTTTATTATGATTATTACATAAATTAAGCATGTATCCTTTTAAATTATACACAATTATTTGCAAATGAAAAATATGAGGTTGATGGAAATTAGTATCACAATTTTTCTTGTCTATAGCTCTCTGATATATTTCTGGTAGTTTTATTAAAGTCAATTAAACAAAAAGTTCAAAAATCTATTAAACTATTTAATTTAGAGACACAGTTTGTAGAGTCTGTAGAAATCATATGATGTCATTACTCGTTTTGCTCTATTGTTGTGTTATGTCGCTTTTTGATTTATAAGACGGAGCATATCCTTCAGACAGCACATGTTATTTTGAGTGGATGTAGATGTAATTGAATTTGACTTTGAATTTGAAAGGGACAGATCCGAAACCAACGGCTCAGTGATGAGCATTGCAAGATGTCTGATTACATGTTTCACATGTCCCTATCCTATAAAATTAAACGTGTATCAAAATAATTGCTTTTTAAAAATTGAGATGGACATGAAACTTTTTTAGAGAGACAGAGAAATAAGTTTTAGATGTTTACCCGTCAGAAAACCTTGGGGGAAAAAGAAACCAGAGATCCAAAAAGATTTTGGTTGTCCTATTCGAATCCAAGCCTAAAACAGAGAACATATAAAAATAAACAAAAAAAAAATACATTTAGCATTATAGTAACGCTTCATATTCCCAATCATATATATGTGATAAACAATTTAATTCAGATTTTGTACATTCTAGATGACAGTAATGAGTCATCTTTCTCAATTCAATTGCATTGTTTTTTGTTAAAACGTATTTCTTGATGGAATGTATTCTTGTGCTTTTGATTTTTTAATTAAACTGTGACATGGTCATGCAGGATTTGATCACAATTGATATTTTTTAATGCATTCCTAATACCAAAGTAATTGAAAGTGAACATAAATAGCTTTATATTTTGACAAAAAAATAAAATCTTTTAAATATATACATGATTAAAAAAAATTCTCATGGGAGATAAAGTTATTATTTTTTGATAAGATAAGGACACACGGAGGAAACACTTACATCTATAAATGCTGTCCTCAGCACAAGATCTTTTACCCAGGATCCCAGGGGTTTCAAAGATGGATATGCAGCGTCAGCCCATAATGAAGGCACTTGATTATTGAGGAAGCTCTTGTAGATTTTCTCCATTTCCTCAGACATTACCACAAAACCCGCTATGGCTTTATTAAGCGTCTCTAGAGAGGTCTGAAGGAGAAAATGAACATGTAATATTTAGCATGTGGTGAGCCTCGCTGCCTGGATTACTCAAGTTCAATGTAGCATAGATAGAGAGATAGATAGCTGTGGAGTCATAACTTTATAAATAACAAGTCTGCTTTTTACATCCTTGAGATTTATATGAACAGGAATAATCTTTTAAAAAAACATTTCAATATATTTATACAGTATTCTGAAATTCAATACTGGTCAAGGAAATTAAGTTCTGGTAAGAGGCTATCAATCTGAATGGCCAAATCCGACTCCTGTTGACACACGGAGACCCCCGGACACATATGTGCAGACGCTCCTATTAATTCCAGTCAGTGTTCTTTCCTGCCCTGCGATTGGCATACATGAGAACTGCTTCTCAGGTCAGGCTATTCATAAATCAACTGGAAATTGTATGTTATACTGAAGGTATAGCGACTCTGAGGATCAAACTTGTAAGATATTTCTTGGCCATTATTTTCTTTTCTTCCACAATGTTTCCATAGAAACAGAATCACATCACCGTGTCATGGTAACTTACTTTAAGAACTTTGAGGAGATTATTAAATCTGTCTACTTCCTGTCCAAGCACAGTGGTTAGAGAGTTAACACGTCCTTTGGAGTCCTTAGTAAACAACAATTCAGACGCAGCTTCCATATCCATCTTATCTACAAAATTAAGATCACAGAGAATGATTATTAACCCGATTGCCCGGACTTGTAATGTGGGAATAAAGGCGGGTGTGCAAAAGTAGAAGAGACCACAAAGTTTAAAGATGCCTCTGACTCATCATCGCTGAAACTGGCTTGCGCAGCACTAGGGTATTACTAATATGTGACAAAAAGTCACTGAAGCAGAAGCCAATCACATGTATGCTATCAAACATGATTTCAACATGAGTTCTAATGAGCATGTGGAAGAAGCATACCGTGGTCCCCGGTGCTTCCTGCTTCCGGGGACAGCAGCTGGTGAGATAGAAGTCATATACTCTAAGTAACTAAACGTTCACTGGAGTCCATATTAAACGGACCCTGGTATACATTAAACATGAACATTTCTGGGATATCTGTATACAGAAATACAGGTATTAGTACTTTTATGCTTCTCCCTGAAACCATTGTTTCATTCATTCTATTGCCCTAGTACTTCCTAGTGCACACGCCCTAAACTTTCTTTTCACCATTTTGCGGCCATTTTGGATGACAATCACCCCCACCCTGCGCGTGATGAGGCAGGGGTAATTTAATCTGGGGTTGTATGGCGCCCAAAATATACATCCCCCTCATCACGATCCCCTGCTGAAAGGGTTGTGGGTTTAAAAATGAGCACAACACAACACAGCTGATCACCTGATAATCTTCAGCATAGTGACCTGCTGCCCTTGTCCTATGCCTAGTTGGCCTAGGCCAAAATAGGACACTGGATGGATTTGTTGTATTACATCACAACATGATAACAGTATGACAAATTAGAGAAATTCCCAGGAATAATACATCCAATTGGTCAATTTTTCAATTAATATCCAAGTAGATTACATTCATTCGCAATGGACTTCTCATTGACATAACCATATGAGCTGAGTTACCTGGAAGCTTGGAAAGGATTGAGGTTGCCAGTTCGCTCACAATTTCGTCATTACTTTTTCCTGCTCCCCGGGCAGCTGACCTTGGTTGGACATCCAAGATAGTATTGATTAAAGTGCTGGTTTCCTTGCGCTGAAAAACACCACATACTTAGTTGGCACTAGAGTTAAATGCTGCATGGGACATGGAAGAATATTCTGTCTCCCTTTTATAGTGTCTTTAAAGCTAGTTGGAAATGCAGAGGCATTGTCTTGCCAAATGTTTGGAATAATGTAATAAGCTAGTTTTGATATTGCAGGAAGCCAAGCAGCAGCAATAACATTCTTGACCTTGTTTTACATAAACAAACAATATCAGCTACTAATTAAGGGAAAAGCTAAAAACGCCACTTCTTGCTTATTATCCATGTTTAACCAACTATAATGATAAAATCATTATTTGGTCCCTGAATTGACGAACTTGAGACAATTATAAGAGCGTAAGCATACAAAAGCTGGCAAACCTGGAAAGCTAAATTGGCATTTTCATGCATTCCGAAAATTTCTGGGTCATCAGTCAAGGGCAGATTTTCAATATATTCTTTGTAGTATTGCAGGCTGTCAGCATCTGGACTGAAATATATGCCTATAAAGGATTAAAACACATAGCTTGTTAGTTTGCAGCCTAAAATACTGAGCATAATACTAGTTGAGAGGTAGCTTATTTGAAAGATCTGTCACATTGAGAGAGGAGAGAAGAAAAAAAGTTGCTCAATCTTGAATTACACGAACAACATAAGTGCACCCAGTATAACACAGGCATTTATTTAAGATAGGACTGATGATATATCTGATATTACTTTACATTGCATTGTCTTCAATTAATGGTTACTTTACATTGCATTGTTTTCAATTAACTTTATTGAATGAGAAGAGTGAGACTGGGACAGATTGAGGAAATTATGCCTCCTTAGTTTACCTTTTAGTTATAGCTTAATAAATAAGTAGAAACTCATAGTCATTTATATTAATATCTTAAAAGGGAGAATTTAATCTTTGGTTAAATCTTTGGTCGCAGGTGTCCTATGATATCATTGCTTAGTGAAAAGGACCCCGTGCGCTCGATTCTCGGTGTAGACAGAGCCCTCTGCCTCCAAGGATGGCAGACAGAGCGATTCCTGACACCGGCTAACGTCATCTTCCTGCATCTAGTGTGTAGAGATGCCATCTCCCCCTACCTGCTCAGCAAGGGGCAGTTACGGGCAGCGCTGATGAGCTGTCCGTATGTGTCCTTCTCATACACGGGTGCCAAGACCTCATACCCTGCCAGGCTCTTTCTTGCAGGCAGCCGGAGGGAAGACTTTTGGAGCAGATGCCTGGCTATTGCTGGAGAATTGAGAGCCCACATGCAGCACATTTACACCGACCCTGTGTATTATGCTCAGACCTTTGCACACCTGAAGGCTGAAGGCGACTGGGAGAGAAACTGAAGGAAGACAGGGACTGATGGTGGGGAGAGAAGCTAAAGACAGACCGGGAGTGATGGAAGGGGGAGGAGTGGAAGACAGATCGGGACTGATGGTGGGGAGAGGAGCGAAATACAGCACGGGACTGATGGAGGAAATGCCCCATCTGCGGAACCTAGATCCCTATATAAAGTATATTGGTGCTTTTCGCCAGTATAGGTGCTGGCTTTATCAGGTGCAAATACCTGATGACTCTTCCCGGAAGAATTAAAACTCTTTGTCTTGCCAGCGTCTTTATTAGGTCTTACCAAAAAGGTGTCACTTGTTCATTGGCACCAAACTGAATGATCTTCTTCATTAACCACTGCTGTGCTACATTGTAACCACTTCCCTGTAACAAGTATCCTGTCCATTCATCATTTATGAATGACTTGTATATATACAATATATACATGTGTATATATTGTATTGTTTAACTAAAAAGTATATATTACCGTAAATGTTGGAAGAATTCTAAATGAAACAATTATATTTACTTATTACTGGCTGTTTGTATTTTTTTATATACAATTGTTTTATAACAATATATGTATGTAAGTGACAGTAATACATCATAGAAAGGATCTATGATTTAATTCTATATTTAACCCTTTTGGCAGGGCCTGATTAAGAGCATCTTGGGCCTGGTGCAGGGGATTTTGGTGGGCCTTTTCATGGAAATAAATAAAATAGACAGAATAGACAGAATCTTAACTCCTCGGCATCCATGTGTACTGGATAAAGAGAACATCAGTGCGAGGCAGATAGTATAGAATTTTATGGGATCGGGATTGAAAGGATTGGGAGTACATCAGTACACTAAAAAAAGTCATCATACACGGGATGTCTGAAGCCACAATTTACTGCCACTAATCCTTTTTAATAAAATATGCAGATTGAAATAGGGTAATAAACACAAAACCTTTACTTTTCCTCTTATTGCTTCCTGGGCCTTGAAAGTTTTGTCCCCCTGCCCTCCGGCCCAGCCCGCCAGTCACTAAGCCTATTTCTCTGAAAAATCCGAGTAGCTCATGTAAATTAATTAATTACATATTGAATATGGCTGGCTGTATTACAAAATTTGCGTCAACTAATTCTAAGTTTCACACCATGTGAGTAAAACTATAAGTTTTACTGCTTGGTTCCATCCCCTAGGGAAAAGTTTAGTGCAAACCTCAAGTTTGCTTCCATAAGTGGTAATAACGCACATTAAATTGTATACTGAATTATTAAACTCCTGACGAGTTGCAAACTCCAAATTACTTAGTGAGTAAGCCTAAAATGCCTTCTTGAGGCAAATGAACTGCAAATTTTCTGAGTCATTTATAATCCATTATTTATACTGATCAAGTAAATGCCCTACATTTATACAGCAGAGTTGTGAAATGCAAAACAAGAGATACATGTGGCATGGTAATGGCATTATTTGATCCAGTGGTCCATGTATTGGGAATACAAAAAAAACTTCATGGACCATAATAAAACATACTTGACATACCGTATGTTATATAGTTGTGATATAAGTAAATCATTAGTATTTCTTGTTTATACAATGCCATTATGCCAGTATCACTTGAGATATATGATGTATTCAGCGATTTATTCTGGCCTAGGATAAAAACTCTGCTGCTGTAAACCTGGAGGGCAGAATACCCCAGCCAGAGTATTTATACTATGGATGACTATGATTTATAAGGCACTGCGCGTCTTTAATGCTGCTTTATGTGTTCATGTCTCTTCCTTCTTCATCCTATGTTTTAATCTGTTCTCTCTCTTCCCTTTTCAAACCAACTATTTTTGCCTTCATTTAACACATCCTCCCTCTTTTATTTTTGAACCTTTATTTACTTTTTACTTTCTTTCTCCCTTTTTATCTTACCACTTTCTCATTTAACCCCTTCACGACTGATGCTAGTATATGTCACCTTAGCAGTGATGTATTTTCACGTAGGCCTGCAGGTCCTGGAACGGCCAGCAGTCTCCGCCACAAAACCAGGAGAAAGATCACCTGGGGGGCTTGTTTGACAGAATAATCAAACAGGACCCCCCAATGTACCCACACTTTGCACTATAGACTGCATTAAAAGGCCCTGCACAGTGAGGACACTGTCCGTGGACGGGGCAGTTGGGGTTACATCTCA
The DNA here is from genome assembly GCA_009364415.1 of Spea multiplicata. Classification (NCBI taxonomy): domain Eukaryota; kingdom Metazoa; phylum Chordata; class Amphibia; order Anura; family Pelobatidae; genus Spea; species Spea multiplicata. Next base: position 18,456 of record VKOC01022459.1, on the reverse strand, counting down.
GCAATCTGGACCTTAAATTTATATTTGATATTTCAGCATCAAATATCCATCGGCGTACAGATATAAAAGCCTAGGTGGTTATCACAGCAAACCACTATTGGACCGTAAGGTGTTAAAAACCTAGTAACCGGGTTCTGCTCATGCAGAATAAATCCTATGGCACAGTAAGTCAAACATCATTTTTAGATAGTGATGTTGATAAAGCCATTAAAACAAAAATGTCTGGTTAATTAACTGGAACAAGTCTTTTTCTTTTCTTGTGCAAAGCATATAACCCTATGACTCCCTAATACCTGAATCTCAAGGTTTTAGTTGCTCTGCGATTGCTGTCTTTAATAACAACTGTTAATGCAGTGTTCTTTTATCATAGGAATACCATTACCTGAGCTTGAATAGCGATAATTCTCTTCAAGGGTCTCTGGTGAAAAGAACCTTCGAAGGATCGTTCTCAAACACCTCTGGTCCCAGGCATCCGTTACCCTTCCTCCATACGTTATTTCCCCTGCGAGATATCATTGTACATATGTAACATTTTCTATCACACAGCAGCACAAAGAAACACACTTTTCACTAATACTAAAAGGCTTGCTTTCTGCAGGGAAGGAAGTTGGTAGATTAGTTAACAACATTAATACTTCCTAGGAAACCACAAATGGTTAAATCTTACTAACACTGGAGACAAAGCATGCACATGGCACATTTTTATGGTGATTGTTTTGTAGAATGCTGTGACAGTATTTAATATATAAAAATGATTTGACAACGCGTGGGTGTCCATGTTGGTTTAGGAGACATCCAATTCTCATACCAATGGCATGTGTGCTGTGATGAGCCGTCAGAAGAGAACAGGGCGGATAAGATGGGAACCGACAATGTATTAAATTATATGGCTCCGTGCTTTGGATTTCTCAAAGCTCATACAGTGATATCAGTTGCATTTACTAACCTAACACACATGGTTTAATGTTAGGCTTAAACTAAACTTTATTTAGACCCCACATGGCTTAAAAAGGACCACGTTTATCAATAGCAATTCTCTGGCAAAAATAACAAATACATTATACACCAACATTATAATACTGCTGGATGCACCTCTTTTTGCAATTTTGACCTAAATGTGCCTCTTAGAAATATGATATACGATACCTGTAATGTAGGTAAGTGCATCCCATGGTATCTTCCCATCCTGACAATACAAGTTTAAATTGAGCAAGGCACACTCTCTGTCACTGTCACTAAATTCATAGCAGATGTTCCACCCAAGGGGTCCAAACTTTTTCCTTTCCTAAAAAAAACAACATGGCAACAAGGGGTCAAAACATGTACCAAGTAAAATCCTACAAAAAAAATCAGTTTTGAGCCGTCATCAACGCAAAATAAGACTTTATTAGGGAGAACCTAAACAAAATTCTAGGCTACATTGTTTACCACTCAATAATGCAGCCTTACATTCTGTTTAGGTTTCCATTTGTAAAAAATATGTAATCCCCCGACTAGGTAATCCTCTGATTCTTACTTAAATAACATACACCACACACACACCTATGCCAGTATATTAAAATTATATAGAATAAATCTAATGATAAATAAATTATTGCTACCTGAACGATGGCGTGGAAAAAGCAAATCCCAAAAATAACTTTTCTCCACGTCCTTCCAAGGAGATGTTCTTCAAAGAATGTTGGAGTAATTTCAGTAAACGCACGTCGAATATTAGCACGGAGACCTTTTGGAGGTTCATTCGTAACCTGCGGTAGAAATTAATTTGTGAAGCTGTAACGAAGTCTTTGTTGGACAAAGTTCTTGGCGCTGCAGTGTTCCCTTGTCTTTTCCTATTATGTGTGAAAAATTGCTTTTTTGATCGCCTCTAGGAAAAAATAATAAAATGTCCAATCTGCCTTAATATGTGTGCGTTCCCAACGTAATTGGATAATTGAGATTCAGGTTTCTTTGCACATCTTTAAAAGGTGTAAGGACAAGTTATTATAGGACGAAATACCGTAGCAGAGAAAAGCACTTGGGTTATGAAGAAATCTATTTTGTTGAATGGAAACAGAATGCTATAAATCTACTTGGCTAGGAGTTCTTTTGACATGAAGCTGATATATGATGTGTCGAGTGGCAGCGCCTGAAAACTGTGACAGTCCAGGGAAAACTGGACTTTACCTGGCTTTAGAAAAACTGAGGGTTTTTTTTAATGTTTGGAGCAACACATTAGCCACTGCTGGCCATGACCCTCAATATGTTTAGACTGGCTCATAGTAATTTGACATGGGTTTGAAATCCAAGCCCAATCCATTGGTTTCTTAAATTACTAATCTTAAACTACGAACATACTCTATGTCATATGCATATACAGTGGATATGGAGGCAAAAGGTGATAATTGTTTACCTTATTTGCATGCCCCTACTCAGAATCCCTTGTGGTTGTAGCAGCACCACGAGACTTCTGAGGGAAAAACAAGCATTCTGGCTTGTCTGGTGTCTGTAGATGAGTGTTTAATAACGAGCATATATATATATATATATATATATATATATATATAAAACCATACATTTGTATGTGTGAGTTAATTCAGACTGGATAAAAGAAGATACACAGCAGGACCAGGGCTCAGCTGTGATTCAGAAGTTCCATGCATGAAACCCTCTTAGACCTCTCTCTCTTAGCAACACTCACTGTAATCACACTGTGTGTTATAACAAATGACAAACCTTTAACAACGCCCTTCACAGAGATCACAATAGTTTTCTGAAATCAACACACTTAAAAAAAAACCCTGAGCCAAAATAGCATGCTTTTAAATAATGTTTTGCTCCTTAGGATTCAGCAAAGTAAACTCAGTGATGCCTGAACATTATGATAGCGTGAAATTGATAATAAAATTGAAAGCTTTTGTTGTATGCATTTACAAGTTAAAAGACCTAAACTATATTTTCAAAAGGCAGCCTGATGTCCCTGCCTGCCTCTGTGACAAATACATGGCCTACAGGTATGTCCTAAGGGTAATCTTGCCACAACTTTTGTGGACGTACCTGTACGACATAGGGTCTTAAAGGCGTTTTATGTTAAAAAAAAATGTAAATACAAATATTCTGTACTGATTTCCCACAGCTAAAGCTTTGTGCCAAGTAGAACGTCTGAGCTACAGATGTATCTGGAATGGGATCTGGATCAACATTTGCAGGAAACACACAGTTATAATATTCCTAATGAAATGGTGATAGTGTAAAGCATTTCAAGCACAGTGGCATTCCAGTGACGATCCAGGGAAGAATACAGTTTACCTTGCAACTAAATTGCGCAAGTCATGTATTTTTAACCCTTTAAAAAATTCTAAAATGTTGCTTTTATCTTCTACTGTTAGATACATGTGAAAAATAGCAAATACATGTAATTGCTGATTTTGTATTTTTTTACGCCATTAATGTTACTATATATGTAGAATGTGTAAGAATGAATAGATTTTTTTTCTTTTCTCGTAATGACCTAATGTCTTTTGTCACTACCATGAAGTAAATGCTCACCTTCACAGAGTTCTGGAGAACGGTAACGGGAAAGGTTCTGGATGGCATGGAGCTTAAAAACAGCCTGAAGTTTTCATTGATGGAAACATCTAGAATACAAATACACATATTAACCTGTGAATTACCCTATGACCACAGAAAGGAAATACGAAGAACGGTTATTACATATAACAGCAACAAATCAGAGTTAAAGGGAGGTACACATATGTGGAGAATTCAACCTACATGATGCTAGGGTTCTTAAGCATGTAGGCAATATTTGATTTTGGTGTGTGCCATTAACAAAGATGATTTTTTTTAGGTATTTGCCTTAATTTGACATAGGTTCCCCAGCAACCTTGTGCCTCAGAGATCAATCTTTTTTATCTTTGAAACTGAATGCTGTGTTAAAGAATAAGTGCTTACATTCTAAATTAGATTTAAAATTCCATAGCAAAGTTCTACATGTAAAGCAATCATGGAAACCATTGGAAGGTCATTGCACTACCTTTAAGACCCTGCTTTGTTCTTGATAATAGGCCATATATTTTTGGAAGATAAGGCACAAATCATTTTACTTCCACAGTCCTGTCTGCCTTCAGAAACTCAGTACTGGTCACTGTTCAATGTTAAACAAGGGTCTCAAAAACCAGTGCATTCACTTATTTATTATATAAATATAACTAAAAAGTCTGTTTTGGCTGTTGATATATTAAATCCCATCAAACCATGATGAAACCGAACATTTTGTTTGATACTAATTGGTGTTTTAAAATATAAATGGAATGGCTTTCTGCTGGATCTCCTCTTGCAAGTTTCGGTGAAACTAAAATGATAATGGCAGACATTGCTGACATTTCATTAGTTCTGGGGACCTGTGCCAAGGTTTTCTCACAACAAGAGGGTGTTTGAGGGCAAAATTACTTGGCCTTCCAAAATTGATTTTGTTATAACAGCCAGACCAGGCCTGTGTCATTTCAGTATGCTTTTATGCAGACCTTTGTTCCGCAGGCAGTGATTTAAGTCAAAATCGGGATTTAACTTACAAATAATGACAGCCATACTGACTAATTAAATGTGGCTTTTGGGATCTAGGTTCTAGTCTTTGCCTTGTTGGAGCGATATACAGATAAGCAAGAATGGAATTACAACTACAATAAAGTACTTATTTATGCCAGCAAGAGTTGTGTATATAGATATAACAAGTTAGAAGTATTTTTTTTCTAGCACTACTCGCAATTATCACCATAGCGACTACTCGAATGGTTCTATAAGCAATGAATAAGCAAGGGATTTTGCAATGGTTGATAAGATAAGGTAATAAGACCATGTTTTATACATAACCTCCAATGTTCTTGACAACTGCAAATAATTGGATGGCTATTTATAATGCATATTATCTTTTTCTCCTTAGTTTGTTAAATATGAAAACATTTTCTCCACCTGTGACCCCCATAAGGAAATAACACTAGACGCAAGGGCAGTCTACTCCTTAACAAATGTATATAGGGCAGCTAGTGTCTGTTTAATTTAATAAATATATGAGAAAACATGGAATAAGTAAAGACATGTAACTAAAAGGGGAGTGGTGTGCTTGTATTACAGACTTCGGATCTAGGCCTTGGAGTTATGTAGTTTGTAAATCAAGGCATGCACCTAATATGTGCAATGACCTTTTCTGCTTCACTCGGCCAGTGAGTCATTTTAAGAAATCCAATTTTAGTAACTTTAACTCCCGAGAGCTGATTTGGACATTACTGGAAACTGATGAAAGGCTCAAATTTATGCTGATCCATGAGGCTACTGGATTGTGTCTGCAAGACAATAGGGTCTATAACATTGGAGGCTAATTTCAGATCAAAGAATACACACAAAACATTCTCTTCTGGAGTAGATTCTAACATCTGACATTGAAGTAATTAATCTAGAAAAGAATTTTGGATTATTAAGTCTGATTTAAAGAAAAATAATATAATTATGTATGACTCCAGGGAGGCCACTTGGAGGTCTCCAGAAGGATATTGACACATTGGAGAGAATTCCGAGAATGGCTACTAAAATGGTAAATGGTTTGCAGAATAAAAATGATCAAGAAGAGAGAAGGGAGACATTTAAATCCTTAAAGGGGTTCAACAAAGCATTTGAGGGAAGTTTATTTCGGAGAAGAAATGTTAGAACAAAAGGACACAATCTAAACCTGGAGGGCCAGGTTTAGACGTAATGCAAGGGGTTTTATTTAACTGACAGAGTGGTAGATGAATGATGCATAACAGCCTCCTATCAAAAGTGGTAGAGGCTAATACGGTGAGGGCATTTAAACATGCATGGGATTGGCATAAAGCTAACTATGACAAGAACAAGGTCTGAATTTTTACATCAGGAAAAATGGGCAGACTAGATGGGCAGGATGGGTACTTATCTGCTGTCAAATTCTCTGTTTCTGGAAGCTACTATTTATTGCCTTAATTTGCCATTATATAGACTCTTGATATCGGTAAACTCTTTACATACTTGGTTCAGTAAAACTTTTTATAAGTTCTTCCATAGGTAACATCCATGATACAGCCAAATGGCAGTTCTGAAGGAATATCCAGTTTCCAGTCTTCATGGCTTCCTTTATCATCTTTTCAGCAATCGGTCCTTGTCCTTGTCCTAGTGAAATTGATTGTACCCTTAAAATGGTAAAACAGACACGAGGATTAATTCAATATTTAGTCTGATCTGAAATGTAATCTGTAACAAGAGGTAAACTGACTGACATCTTGGACCATGCTTCATTATGGGTGGGTTTACTGAGGCCAGTACACACCCCTTTATTTCTTTTTTCCATTTCAGATATGGTATATATAATTCTAGTCAGAAGGGAACATGCACCGAACCTGTGATTCTGACTGCCCCTTAGGGCATAATGGTAATTTTTATAACTGTTACAATGTTGACTGTATACAAACTCTGTTGTTGTGGGCCTATCTAAGCCATATTTTTCCCATTCTCCAGTGGGACATATAGCAAGTGGAAAATGAAAGCAAAGACATATATATAATCTATCTATCTATCTATCTATCTATCTATCTCACTAAAGATTCAGAGGCATCAATCCCAACTATAGAATAGATTTCCTTGCTTATATGGTATTCCAACCAATGACAGTGTGGCAGAAGAACATGCTATTTTTATAAATGAAGCTGGGCAGATATGTGTCTACACTGGCTGGTATGTCTAACTGTCCAAAAATGTAACATTTTAATAATGATGGGACCTGCGGCTATATTACTAGCTGAAATGTGCCCACCATGTCATTAATATTGTTCAGAAGAATCAGATTGTATGACATTTTGGCAGGTTTATGAAACCTAAAAAAAATTCCAACCTATTACAGCGCTCAGGAAAATGAGGAATAAATATGGCTGGTAATTTAGTAAAATCACAGATATTATGCTTTTTTCTCCTTGTTTTAGAACACTTAGAGAAGGTTTACACATTATACAATTATACATGAGTGTTACACGTGTAACTTTATCTGCTATCTTCTATACTCTCTTCAATCTGCTATCACCGTCTCCATCTCCTCAGACACAACAGGATGGGGAGGATTGGGTGAGGATGTCACTGCAAACGCCGCCATATTGCCCTCAGTTCAAGTGAAGGTAAAATGACGATGCTTGCAGTGACGTCCTCTCCACCAATTGGAGGATCAAGGATGTTATTGCAAGCATCACCATATTCCCCCCAGTAGGCGCTTTAGATGATGTCCTCTTCCCAGATTGGAGGACCGGGGAAAGTACGTCACTGCAGAAGTTCCCGCCAGTTGATGTCTGTGGAAATGCGGACGACAGAAAATAACAGATTGAAGGTAGAGGAGAGGATAGGAGAAGATAGAAAATGAAGAAGAAGATCCCGAAGAAGATGCGGAAGCACAAGTGGCCGGTGGAAGTAGTCAGCAGAGAAGGTATTGAAACATTTGGAGGGTGTGAGAGTGAACGAGAATGAGAACGTGAGAGAATAAGACTGAGTGAATTTTGTTCATGAATGAAAAATGCCCCTAATTTTTTGGGGGGCGAATAGAATGGGCAGGGACTAAAATTTGTTGCAAGAAAATGAATGGACCAAAAACAATACAGACACATTTTTCAGTCCATTCGCACATGTGTAGCAAATACCCAAAACAAATAGGATAAATTACTGCAGGATATTTTAACATATAGAATGTGCACCTTTCAGAGTATCCTTTTTCTTTTGCAAATCTTTGAAAGGCTCCCATTGGGTCTGATCCAGTGCTCAGAATAAAAACCAGAGGGGTCGAAACCGACATATCTTGGTATAGAGTAGGCAGATCAACTGGAGGGTTCTCAATGAATTCTTTCCCAAGGTTCATAATCACAAACTCTGTCATAGCAAATACAACCTACAATTTAAAATGGAATTGTCAGCACATATAACATTTGACATAAGCCACAACATCACCCTATATTTTATGGACACTTTGCCTTTAAAACAAACCTCTCAATGTGCCAATATAAATAAAGCAATACGCCATAACTGGTTAGTTTAAGTGCTTTTCTGAGTTTTAGCAGCCTCAAATCCCATATGTGGGAATTGCGAGCAACTTCAGAAAGCACTGTCGCCCTTACAAGTACAACAAACATACCATTGCTTTAATTTAATTATTGCAAATTGCTTTCTGCAAATAGCATTTTCTTTCTTTAATTTAGAGCAGATTAGCTCTGCAAGTAGCAATGCATAATATAAAATACCTTCGAGCAAGTATGTGAAAAAAATAATAAAATTAAACAAAACTCTTTATCTGGAAGTAAAGACACATAAAACCCAGGGGACAACTTCAGCTTTGACTTGAATGATAATTACATCCTACATCAAGATAACCCATTATGGTCTTGAACAAATTACATAAAAAGGATAATGTTAAGATTTTGGTAATGTTTCATTTTAGCTAAATCTGCTAGGGGAAAGTAAGTTCTTCACAGCTTACACAACAGTACCTATAAAAGTACATGTTTTTTCCCCATGTAGGATCATCCCATACTACATACTTACACTTAAATGATCCCAGTAACGAAAAAATGCAATATTTAAGAAAAAAGGTGTTTCAATTTATTTTATCATTTTTAAAGATAACATCACATTGGGGTGTAGCACACACATTTACCTTTTCTTCCATTGCGCTTTTAATAAGTATTAACTTTTGGAACAGGTTAAGCTTTTCATCCCAAAGAACACTCATTGCTTCATTTTCTGTGTGTTCCTTATAACCATTACCGGAAGTGGGGTTAACTAGAATTTCAAGATTGCCTAAAAAGCAAAAAGCATTTTGAATCGGACTACAAATGCACAATTGAATGGATAATACATAACAATATAAAATAGAAATTATTTTTTTTTACTAAGTTATGAACCCTATATAAGTATAAAGTGTAAACTAAATCACAGTGTACATCAGTTAGATTCTGCTGGGCTTGGCCATGTATATGTGAGTTTACCTATGACTGAACTTGATGTATACAGCCATTAATGGAATGTTTGACCCAACCAAAAATTAATATATATGCATGGAAGAAATATCAATGCATGGAGCAGTGGCAACTGGGTTGGTAGGCAGCATATACAAAATGCAAGGTCTAGATTTAACAACTTGCGACAGGTCTTGTTTAAAACTTGTTTAAGTTATATGGCCTTCAGAGCTTCTCGTTTCTTAATTTAAACGGTTTTAGCAAGTGTTTTAGTATGCAACCGCCCCTGGGCCCAGTCCACCCTTGGTTGGTAGAGATCCTCGTCCTACTTATGATGTAGAAATGCTTCTGATTTCTCTTTTTGGGTAGGTTAGCCATTTTATGACTTGCCTCCCTGTGATCGCTTGTATTAACAAATTTCTTCATATAAAACATTAAAGAATGTACTGTTTTCTCTCAAGATCGTAAATGAAAAATGTGTCTGCATACAGCCATACCTAGATGAATTACAATAGGTGTAGACAATACATCATTTCTGATGCCTTTGAAAGATGGGAGAATCTCCTCCAGGTCACAGCAGCTATGCCACAGGGCATCAGAGAGCCAGGATACTTCTGGTTTAGGTGGACGTTCCTAGAAACAGGTTAAACAGCATATGGAAAGTATGAAGATTACGAATAATACCTTCAAGCAGAAGTGGTAGAATTTTATACAGCGAGGGAATGTAAACATGGATGGGGTGAGCATAAAGCCATCCTGAATACAGACCAAGGAACAAATATGGTCGTAAAAATAGGCAGGTGAGAAACATTAAATATCTGCCAACAAATAATATTTTCCCCAAATATGGTGTTACGTATTATACTTACAGGGTCCTGAAATCTTGACAATTGTGGAACTTGTACAAAACAAGAAACTTTCCCACAAATGCCCTACACAGCAGTGTAGCACAGATCCTCTCCAACGGTGAAGGAATTGGATGATGCCAATTAAAGAGTATAACATAACCATTCAGTGATAAGTTGCAAACTGGGCTGTCTCACGTTAACATGTCTGCGGCTGAAAGTGGCTTTTTGTGAGGATAAAGCATTACGTTTACAAGGACAGAATTATCCCTTTCGGCTCCCGTTTTGGATACCATTTAGAATGGATTAAGATATACACCATCTGGATTTAACTGTGTTGAGAGCATCGAAATCCCACCTTATCTAATCCTGCAGCACCCCGAAGGAAGAAATTCCATTCCGATTCACTGATTTCTCCTTTTTGTCTCATGATCTCTATGCAGAGCATAAAACTATAGATGAGCTTGTGCTGTTCAAAAAGGCCCCGTGAAACATTGGTATAAGATGAAAAAAGAGTCTGCTTAAGAAGTGTTGCCAGACGAGAGTCGAGATCGTTACTTTTCTCGGCAGCCTCAATTGTCACGTTAAATAGCTGAAGAGAACAAAAAGGATATCTATTCAGACGGGCAATTATGGCGACATTAGGTCAAAACAAACAATCAATCACTAGTAATTATATCAGTTATACATTTGAATTCCAAGAAAATAGTAAAGATAAAAAACGTGCATGCTTTTCTTGTAACATAATTTATTGTATGTGGGATTGCATAGACATCCATTATATTAAGGACAGAGATAAAGCCAAATGCTTCTATTAATATGTGCAGCGCTTTCTGGGAGTATAGTATATTCCACTTCATTAAATTCTTGGCAAGGACGCCAACTATACTTTTTATTTTCAAGCCACTGCCTCCTGTATACGTACAAATTAAATCAGAACGGTCTTTGTAAAAGGAAAGATATCAGGTGGCCAGATTCTGGGCTGTCGCTCAGCACATCAAGGAAATAACGTTCCGGGGAAAGGACACTGATGTCCTTCAACTGGAGTCCTTGCCAACCTGCTAACAGGAAGCCGTGTGGTATCCTGGCATGAATATCACCTTTTAGTTGGAGAAATTTTACCTATTCTTAATAAGATTTTTATTAATATGGCTTGGCAGTTTGCATTTATTACCACATTCAGTACACTACATAGGTGATTCTATTTTGTTCAAGTTGGGGTCTTAATGAGACCCAGTGGCACTAAAAATTATTTTACTTACCTGCTTGAAATACTTTAATGAATACTGATACATTGGATCTATTTCTGACAGACTTGCGATGACGAAGTATATAACGGATCCCTGGGTTGCCACAGTTCTATATTTTTCCCTGGCAGCATTTATCTTCTCTTCGGTGGTTTCAGCTTCTTTCAGTCTATTTTTGATGGCACCTGATGTAATCTAGAAATTTGTAAATAAAACAAATAAATGACACCTAAACACCTAATAAAGCTGATTTTTCATACGAAACATGAACTTTAAGTATTTTGTCTCTCGCTTTTTTGTACAATGATAAGATATACAAACAGGCTTTATGTGAAGAAAAAGGGGCAAAACTGAATTTACAACAATTCTTTTGATAAAGTATAATAGTTATCTGCTCCTTTGCTTTTCAGTGGTATGTAGACCTACAAGAGGATTAGACTTAGAGGTCCATTGCTTGGTCATGAGGACATCAATCTGACCCTGGTCTTATCCATTATAAACTATGACAGGGGAACTGAACTAGACAGCGCTATCTTTAAGGGGGACAAAGGGGACAGAGCCCTTATATTCTTTAGTTGTCCACAGGTATTTTAAACCACTGTGATTATTTTAAATAAACAATGTTTATTTTACTCCCATAGAGAAAGCTCATTTAATACAAAGTGAAACTGTAAAGCAAAATCTGCAAAAACGATTCAGTGTTGGACTTTCGCTAGTGCGTACCTTAGATTCCTGAAGTGTATTGATAAGTTCTTCATTGTCCAGAATATTTCCTTCTGATGTGAACAGCAGCTTTAAAATCCTGTCTTCTATGGCTTTCAGCTGATTTTTGTCTGAGTTAATTCTCGTGATGAGTTGGTTCCTCTGATCTTCTAAATCTGGTCTCTCAATCCTTACTACATCACTTAAAGTTGTAAAATAACGTTGCACTGTCAATATTTGATAATATGCATACTATGCAAAAAAAGCAGTTTAACTTTTTGTATTTGTATTCACAATCTATGTTTTTTGTCCGTTCTACTCCTTTGTGCATCATCTCCAGGTTTCTTGTTTCTCCAGGCAGGGGAGCAGTGGTTTGGCATGTCCAATCTCGGGCCACTTTTCCTTGACTAGTTTCCTAAAACTAAAGGCTGTCTGGGGGCTATCTTTCACAAAACCACTCCCCAAGGTAACCCAGGTATGTACATAAGAAGTCTGTAAACTGCCCTGGTCTGAAAGTACTAGACTGGTCTAAAAGGGAAACCACAAAGTGACATCTGAATTATCTTATGTCTGGGATGCCTTTATAGAGGTTCTGAAATAACTTTGAGCAAAATTGTTAAAAAAGCTTCTTTCTTTCATGATATCACAATATTTTTATCCATGGTTGCCTTATCAGCCACCTTTTTTCATGACACATCTAAATGCTCTTTTGTGCACGACTGCTACTTATTGTTTTTGAGGTCTTGAAACCTGGATGCACTGGAAATGCCACAGTGGAGTCAAGTCCCTCAACATTCAGCTTCTTTGGTGGGGGATGCAGTTGTCTTTTTGGCTCCCACAAACTTTTCAGTGGGGACTTCAGTGCCTACCCCCCCTTAGGGTTCTGGCTCCCTTGTTTTTACCCTTCAGGCACTGGCACTGTCATCATCTTGGCATAGTTAAAGCATTACATCTTGAGCTTTGTAACAACGGGATATATAAAACTTACTGCAGGGTAGCAAAATAGGCATTGGTCATTAACATCTAAAAATTAGATGTGTCCTCTTCCTCCCTGCCATACGTTTTCTAATTACTATGGCATTCTCTATCTCTGTTTGACTGTTTTGTGTACTTATACCATCTTTTTCAAGAAGATATGTTAAGGTGAAAATGAAGAAAGTAAGATAAATAGTGAGCATAGGGAGCTTCAAATCCCACTAAACATATATTACTAGCAACATATTAGAATATGGTTTCAAAAGAAAAGAAAATAATATAATGTTTTCATGTAATCTCTATGTGTCCTGGCTTCTTATCATACTGTCTTGTACTAAACAATAGAATGGATCAGTCTCAATCACCCAGTTGAAGATCATCTAGGCACGTTCTGCAGATAAAGGTAGTTTAGGTTTTTGAAAATGCTAACCTACATTTCTGCATATAGCACTGTACTGTATTTGCAAGTAAAACAAATAATCCATGAGATTCAACCATTCAAGTAACTTGGTAAACCACAGCCACTGTGATGTCAACAAAATACTTGTACTTGAACACCTTCTTTAAATACAATCTCTAAACACTGTATTATGTTGTGATAATTATTCATTTTGAGGAGAAATAGACAATTTTACCTGAGCAGCTGATCCTCCAGGCCAGATCTGGTCACGGTGAAATTAATTACAGTGACTTTAATGCATACCTAGACAGCAAAGACAGGTAAGGACAACAGGATAAAGCAAGGGCAACATAACTTTAATGCATACGGCAAGATAACAAAGATATGAAACAAGACAATTTAAATTAATATAAAATATATTAAAAATACACACAGCAATACTACATACATTGCCTACAATGACATACTTTTTCATGAAATTAGAAATTATGTGGTTAAAAGGATTCAGATGATAGATTCAGAATGTAAATGCTTTTACCCGTTCCCTTGACATTGTTCTTTCATTTATACCAAACATGAATGACAGGTACACACTTTTTTTCTCACCTCCCCATACTGCTATTGTGTACCTAAGCAAAATTTTGAGCGGGGGCCCATACTGTGGGAAGACATGTCCTGTGTATTAATTACTATGCTTGAAATTCTGCCTGCTACTATTTTAATGTTTAACAAAATATAGTGGTACATTAGCAGAAACATAACGGAATAACAACAATAACATAGAAGGATATTGTAGGCTGGCCTTGGTGTGTAATCTGAAAGTCTACTCCAAACATATAAAATCACGGTTTATATTTTAAAGGTTAGCGGAGAAGTTGATTGGCCAAGCACTGGCCACCATTTGCATTAAAGCGTTACCAATAATTAAAACTAATGACATCTTTAAATCATTCTACAATCATATTTATTTTAGCCACATGCTTGCACACACAGGAACTCATAAGACTGGCATAGGCCACATTGGTCAAAAATCTGGCGGGCCACTGGTCCTGTGCCTATTTTGCCATTGCTAAAAACAAATAATCAATAAAACTAATGGTTTATGTGCTTATTTTTGGTCCCCAGACGGGCCCCCAGATGGGCCCTGTACCTCACAAGTGTCCCATTTTGTATAGGACAGCCACGATTTTTAAGACACTCTCCTGTCGCCTCGCCAGGCTGCCTCTCTGCTTTTTCAGGCAGTAGGGATCATGGGCCAGTTAGGGAGATCATAGGATCTCACATAACCTTCCACTGCTCAGTGAAATTGATTGAGGACTATGCTCCTGCAATCACAGGGCCAATGTGGTTGCCAGGTAAGGTAAGCACACAATCCTGCCACATCTCTATCCACGCTCCTGCTTTCAACCACTCCCTGGCCAACACCAAACCTACCCCTGTGTCCTTGGCTCTTACCATGCCCTCAAACAGTGCCCCACTTTGGACACTGGACATGTTGGTGGGGTATGATAACTCACTTCATATTTCACGCCTTAACATCTATTATACTGTTTAGTCTTCCCATTCAAACTGGAGAAGGTATATTAGTTTGGAAAAATATTAACAAATTAAAACCTTCTACTATTTTTGTATCCCTTATATCTGTATTTCCATCTATCTGTAAAATAATTAGTCTTGGTATCATTTGTATAAAATAATTAATTAACTTAAATACTGCTTAAGGTTTATTTGCACCAGAAGAGTCCATTGTATACGCTTCACAGTTATACTAAACAACTATGAACATTCATTTAACCAGACACAACCTTCAGTTAAAACGGTAATTTTATATCTTTCATAATAGAACATTAACTAACAAAAATAATAATTTTCTAGCTCACTGGAGCAGTAAATGCTGTAGACAGAAATACCTATAATCTTTAGAATCAATTCCCTTAATTCACATTGGCAGAATTCTAATCTTCCAACACATATTTAACGATCTTGTTACATGTTTAGTTCTATTTAAATTTCACTTACTCCAAATGTTTACTTGACAAGTGTTTTTTTTACAGATATTCTTACAAAACGCTTATTAACGCAATTAGGATTATGCCACACTTGACATTTCCCTAATCTGATAAAAGTTCTACACAGTTTCCTTAAGTTTCTACCCAATCAGAACTCAAATAAAAAAATGTTTACAAAAAGTTATTAAATTAGGTCAATTGGGGTAAATAGTATTTTCCAAAAGACTGAACGTGCAATATATAACACAAAAGGCACACACATCTTCTTGTGGCTTATGGAGCCCACTTTAATACATGAGAAGTACGTAGACCTATGAGTCTCTGGACGAATCCCTGGTTCCCTGGGTCAGTTTCATCTTTCTCTGCCTGCTTTCATCTACTCTCTGCCTGCTTCCATCTACACTCTGCCTGCTTCGCCCTACTCCCCACCAACTAAAGGCTCTGAGACTAGCACCAGCCCTATGTGTGAGTAGCCCTAGTAGTGTGAGTAAAGCCACCTATTTATTAGTTTTTGGCCGAGACTCGCCAACAATTAGAAAAACACAAAGGCCAGGGATGTGTCAGAAGTTGAAAGCGGTTCTGGAGTATACTAAATAATCATGACACTTGAAAGTTACCCGCAAGACATATATTAAAAAGTTGGCACTAAAGATGATTACCTTTTTATATGTCACATTAATACATTTAGCATGGCTGTTTCTTACCTCGGGAAGGTAATGTGGATTTGGCATTTTGGTTGTCATATAGAACCTAAAATTCTTGTCATAATCAATGTCAGAGTCTCCGAGGCGAATCAGCGTTCTTCCGCCTGACACAAAGGTCTGCTTCAAAAGAACTGGCTCCAGGGCAGGATCCAGGGTTTCCCTTAACTTTAATGAAAAATAGGGATTCAAACTGATGCTGGTGCTTGCGTTCAAAATAAGCATTCCATTTGATATCATATATTTGAATACAAAGGAATCAATGTGCAATATAAAATATTGATTCAACTCTAGAACATTTTCTTTACTTAAGATATGTTATGCACATGTTGAAGGTGTAGTGTTTGCATGAAAGTTTTGCATAGGTCACTTTTTTCTAGCTGGGTATCTGTTTTTTTCCACCTATAAGGCGTTTGTGTTCTTATGTTTATATATATATGTATATGTTAAAATTTGGTGTTAGCACATGTATGTGTATATCGTATCAGACAGGGCCAGATTAACAGCAGAGCACACAGAACAATTGCTCTAGGATCCAGGCATTCTGACCAGGCATTCTGACCCATGTGTGCGAATATTTATGTAGGGGGCCGGATAAAAATTAGAAATAGGACGAAAAATATAAAAGGGCATACCAAACAAAAATGAGAAAGGCGATAGTGAAAAGTAAGGAAAAGTCAGCAAGTGATACTGAAAAAGAAATTACCAAAGAGAGGGGTAATAACAGAACAGAAGGGGGAAAAAAGACCACAAGAGGGTGAAAGTAAAGAAAACAAGGAAAAAAGAGCTTGCTAAAAGCAGAACATTCATAGAATGTGTCCCTTCTGTATTACTGCTCCAGAGCCTATAGCTCCTTAATCTGGCCTTTGTGTGCATGTTACTGTATATTGTTAGCACAAATGAGTGTGTTAGTATTTAGTGTCAGCATATGTGGCTTGGTGTTATTGTATTTTGTTAGTGTGTGTCAGCATATGGAGTGTCGGGTGTGCGCCTATGGTTGGTGGTGGTGTGAAGGAGGATTTTTTTTTTCTTTTTCGTTAGAGCAAGAAGTTCGTGCTCTTCCATGGTCTACAACCGTGCAAAATCCAAGTGAAGAAGGTGATCGGTGATCTAAGGCTTGGGCTATTCCCAGCCCAAAGGCCAGAGGACCAAGCTTTCCTATCACAGGTACTCACCTGATCTTAGCCAAAAGGCAGAGAAGCAAGAGAAGAGGGTGTTAGAGTGAGTTTGCATGTTCGTATGTGCATGTGTTTTAGTTAAAGGGGGCGATGAAGAATTGCTGCACCCAGGTGCCACTAAGCCTAAGGTCAACCCTGAGCACAGGTATTTTTGATCAATGGAAAATATGATTGACTTTGATTAAGATATTTAAAAGACATGGTTAATTGCAAGGGTTGAACTAGCATAAACTTGACACTCACAAGTGCTCACGTTCAAAACGTAAATGTCCTTTAGAGCTGTAGCATGCAATTGCTTGCGTCTTTCGTCTAGTAACATCAGTTAACTCTTTAACTGAACTGAAAGCTGGACTATTGGTGCTATCACTACGCTCTGTTTTCTTGAGATATTTTTTGTAGACAATTAATTGATCTGTGTACACAGGTTTCCAAAAAAACACGGTGAGCACCTCATCAGCAGGACTGGAGGACTGCAAGTCAAGGATTTCATTTTACTATGTGTGGTAAATGCTGACAAGCACCCTTAAAACTAAGTGAACTGAACTGTATAATCCGCTGGCTTTAGGAGCTTTAAACCAATTTAAAATTACACACAGATGAAAGCGCTGCATAGTGATGTACTCTGTACATTATAATAATATGGCGTGGTAGATAGTACATATAATGTAAATGGGTGACTGTAAAATAAAGATTATGTGTCACTCAAGAATAAACATTGCAATATCAGGGGGGGAAAAAACACACACACATAGCTTTTACTTTAGCAAAAATAAGTTTCTGCTGCTTAACTGAAGTCAATGTAAATGCTAAACTAAATATTATTATTATTATTATCATTTAAAACTGGCAGGTACCCCCAGAGAAACACCCAGACAAACCTCTTCTAATAAAACAGGCAAACCAAGCCTTATAGCATTCTCTAGTGTCCGCAGAAAGCCAGCATCTGTAAGCTTGATGATCTTCAAGCCATTTTTGGTTTCTTTGTTTCTTATCCAGCGGTTTGCCTATGATGGAAACATGCAGTTGAAGAAGTTGAAGAAGACAGCTTTAGAGCACTTGGGAAAAGATTATGATTTAAACAACATCTACTGAAGCAATCTGTCCAACTATGTAAGGAGGTAGTGACATTATGAAATGTAGGCCAAGATAAATGAACTTTACTATATACCGTATTTATCGGCGTATAACACGCACTTTTTTAACTAAAATATGAAGCAGTCCTGGATTTCTGCCAGTCAGGGGGGCAACTCTCGGGCCCCCCTAACTGACAGAAATCCAGGACTCCTCTGCTGGCGGCAGCCGCCGCCGCCGCCTGCCTCAGAGCTTCAACTCCTGTGTTGGAAGCCTGAGGCGTTTGTCTCGGGTGCCGGCGCTTCACGCTGGGCGCCGGCATATGACGTCAGACGCCGGCACTCAGCAGTGAA
>VKOC01022458.1:0-24349 GCA_009364415.1 Spea multiplicata | reverse complement strand
TGTGATTTTTCCTCTTTATTTTTATTTATTTATTTATTTTTATCGTTTTCTTTTCTTTATCTTATCTTCTCTTTTCCGTCTCAGCTGTGTTGATTAATGTGTTATATGTACAATGTTGTTCGGAGCATATTCTCAAATAATATTAAACATGTAACCAAGTAATTAAAATAATTGAAGACGGGTATATAGCGAAAAAATAAAGTCAATATATTGAAAATTATAAGTAAAGATGCCCAAATTCACTTAGCTTGAGATGAGAATCGTATATCCACGTGATGGAAGTTTATCTGGATATTCAGAGGCGTAAAGGTCTGAAGATCAAGCTCTCGTTCTTTTATCCAGCGTGGAGGGTCCCGTAAGGTAGTAAGGAGAGATAGCAAAGGAAGCTATAGAGAGACTGTAGGGAGCTGAGTGGAGGATAAAGGCTGGAGGCTGGAGGCTAGAGTTAGGAGGTAAAGACGTCACCTCAACACCGGTCATAGAGCAGCACACCTAGGCCGAATAGTCATCGTGTGCGGGGTAAATTTTCTTCGCGGTCAAATATTGATGCATCTCCGAGTGTCGGCACTAGCCGCAAACGTAGTTACGGCGCGCGCATATCGTGACGCACGCGACGTGCTACGTCATCACGCATCAGTCCATTTTTTTTTTCACTCTGTAGCTGTTTGTTAGTTTTATTTAACTGAAATAAAGTTATGTACAGATCGGACAATTTGGCTTTTTGTTTTTATATGTGCAGCTAATGTAACAAAATGTCCCCCTATTACTGCTTTATATGTACACCATAAATTAGATGCGGACATATTTTCTACATCATTTTTTTAAAGAAAAGTTGAGTTGTTTCTTTTATATATTCAATATCTGCATTTTTCCGTATTAGGTTATGATTTAATCTCCATTCCGTAGTTAATTTTCTCACAGAGTCTTCTATATCCATAGTTACCAAGTTATGGTCTGACCAAGTAATTTCATGAATTTTGGTGTTTTTTTTTTTTTTTATATCAACCCAATATCTCCCACGATTAAGTCTATTCGGGAGTAAGCACAATGTGTAAAATAAGGTAAAATCTCTTTCGGTTGTGTGTAGTATATGCCAAATATCATATAAAGTGTGTTTATTTAGTAGAGATTGAAATCTATGTGCTTGCAAGATAATGCTTCGCTCTATGTTTGAACCTTTAAACGACCTTTTATCTAAGTGGGGGTCCAACACACAATTAAAATCTCCCATCCATATTAGCGGGCCCTGTTTTATTTTTAAAGTTTTTTCCAAAATTTTTGTTAAATAAATTACAGGAGAGCTATTGGGTGCATATATATTAAGTAATGTTAAAATCATATTGTTTATCTCCACTACGGCTATAATATAATGACCATCTAGGTCTGTTTCAACATGTTTAAATTTTACATCTATATCTTTGGAAAATAAAATTGCTACACCCCTTTTTTTTTCAAAGATGCTTCTACACATAAGGGATAACTGATTTTTTATGTTAATTTTATCTATTTTTCGCCAATGTGTCTCTTGCAAAAAGACAACATTTATCTTCTCTTTCCACAGTCTCTGGAGAGCTAGGAGTCTCTTGTGGGGAATTAAGCCCTTGCGTGTTAATTGTACCAAATCTAATCCGGCCCATTAGAGATTTGGTTCTTAATCTTTCTAACACACCTCATGTAGAATTTGGATTCTATAGAATTGGAATCAACATAAATCAAGATACAATAATTAGACAACACATAAAAAAACATTTGTAGGTAGTGTAGCACCACATAACACTGCCTACTTTAACAATCCCCCACCTGAATTGCAGAAACGTCTTGCCATCTCTCAAATGGCAATTTGGGGCCCTGGGCTGAGAGGGAAAAAAAGTGATACTCATCTCTTACTGTTAAGTGTAGCTATCGTGGTTTAATACTTGTGTACTAATATCACAACCCCTATGTGTTCCACGTTTGGTAATCCTTAATAACCAATTTTCAATGTATTATCTTCTCTTTATGTCCACAATCTATAATCAGCGTGACATAACTTATTTATATAAAAAATAAATATAAATGTTGCTTAATTTATATCTAGTTCTATAATCAATATAATTCCCTTGTGCAGTCTCATACATTTTTAGCAATATTACCTAATACCACTAAACTGTGTATTCTTATTCTAGTGAACTGTAAATTCCTTAGTTATTATGTGTTACCTAATTTATATCTAGATCTATATTCAATATAATAATTCCCTTTTACATGGCAGTGACCCAATTTTGTGAATATTAAATAATTATTATCTCCTCTTAATGATCAACAACTTAATAGAAAAGAAAAAAAAACTTAACTCATACTATTAAATATACCTATGGTAGTTTAGTATTTGTGTGCAAGTATCTCAACCCCTGTGCGTACCTAATTTGGTGATCCTTAATAACCATTTTTCAGTGTATTATCTTCTCTTATCTCTAGAATCTATAAATATTAAGTGGTATCCATCTCTTCTATTAATTTTTAGCAATATTTTAATGTTTATTACCTAATACCACTAAGCTATGTATTCCTATTCTAGTGGACTTTAAATTCCTTACTTTTATGTATTACTTAATTTATATCTAGATATATGTTTAATATAATAAATCCATTTTACACGGCAGTGTCCCAATTTTGTGTATATTTGATGGTAATTATTATCTCATCTTATTAAACAGCGTCTTATTAAACACAAATAAATCCGAGGAAGAATTTTTCAAATTCTCAGGCGAGTCAAGCGTCCACGTTTTATACTCATAAGTTAGAATAAATTTCACTGGGAACGCCAGTTTTTGCCTTAAGATTTCGGTTAAATGGGCATATTGCCGGATCAGTCCGGAAAAATCTTAATATTTTTGAATGGTTCTTGTGGAGTTGCTTCTCTGTGTGCTCTCAGGTTTTTGTTTTTTTTATGCAAATCTGTTCAGCAGATCATGACATCTTGCTGAGTCTCTGATGGTAAATTCGCTGGTTTCGCAGTCCTGTGGCACCGTTCCCATAATAACGTCTGATCTTCTTGGTGTACTTCGATTTTAACCCCTTAACGACAATCCACGTACATGTACGGGGTTGCCGTGCAACGCGATAACGACAATGCCCGTACATGTACGTGGTAACGTTATTTGCCGTTTACCGTGGCGTTTTCGCGGCAATCTGCGGCATCGCGGTTTTCCTGGAAGCCTCACAAGTGAGGCTATCCAGGCAAACCAAAAAAAAAAGTTTTGCAACGTTCCGATCTCCGCAATTCACGGAGATCGGCGGTTGAAACAATAGACAGGCGATGCAAATCACCAGTCTGTTAAACACACACCCCCGAGCCCGATTCAAATCGGGTAAGGGGCATTCCAGGCTGCTGCTACATTGAGGCATGCCTGCAATACCCCAGAGGGGGCTTCACAACCTCCCAATTGCTGTGATTCACCGTGGGTGGGTTATAAGACAGACCAGTGATTCATATCACTGGTCTGTCAATCACGCCCCCCCGAACCAGATGAAAATCTGGTGAAGGGCATTCCAGACTCCCTCTTCGTTGAGGGAAGCCTGCAATGCCCCAGAGGGGGCTTCAGAACCCCCCCCGATCGCTCTGATTCACCGTGAATCACGACGATCGGTGGGTTAAACAGACCAGTGACTATATATATATATAGTTACATGTAAAAATAATTACCTACTGTCACGAAAAAAGTGCAAATAGGTATATATGTATAAGATTTTTTTTATACACAATTAGCACTACCTACAATTAGCGCTGTATCTTCCAAAAAAATTCCCACACGCAAAGAGTTAAAATATTAAAGATTATGAATGCCCATAGTGTGCCTAGTTTTAAAAAATTAAGATTTGATGGGGTAAATTGAATTGGCCGGCTTCAAAGAGTGACCAGAAGTATAAATGGCAAAAAAATACACACCTCACAAAGGTGGCCTTTTACCTCCTAAATAACCCAACAAACCCCATGGGGTATCACTGTGCTCAGGAGATGTTACTGAACACATATTGGGGTGTTGTTTGGCAGGGACATATAGCAGGAGCGATAAATTTATACCTGAAGTATAACGTGTGTGAAAAAAATACAAAATTTACTACCATAAAGTTTGACAAAGGCTAGTGGTAGAATTAGTGCATGGAAAGGGTTAAAATACCAGCATTTCAAATACCTTGGGGTGTCTAGTTTTTAAAAATATATGGTTTGATGGGGTTAATTTCATTGGCCGGCTTCAAAGATACCCGAAATGGCACACGGGGCAGAATGACCAGCTTTGGGGGAAAAATGGTTTTGAAATAGCAAAATGCTACCTGTACTTATTGCCCCAAAACGTGCAGAAAAAAGCAAAAAAACATAAAAACAATGGGTATTTCTAAACTCAGGACAAATAGTCGAATCTATTTAGCAGGTTTTATCATTAGTTTTTGCAGATGAGTAAAAGTTTTTTTGTTTAAAAAGTTAGAGAAAGTAATTTTTTAACAAAAAATTACCATATTTTATCATTTTTTGTATAGTAAATTAGATGATATGATAAAAATAATGGTATCTAAAGAAAGCCCTGTTTGTCCTGAAAAAAAAAAATATAAAATATGTGTGGGAGCATGAAATGAGAGAAGAAAATCACAGCTAAACAGCAACACTGAAAAACGTTTAAAGAGCCATTGTCCCGCAATATACTACAAGTAATAACCCCTATTGTCCTTAAGGGGTTAAGTAAATATTCTTTAAGGTGTTTTTCCAAATGCTCTTTAGAGATGGCTTCAGCTATCCCTCTAATCCTCAGATTTAATCGTCGTGATTGATCCTCTAGGTCTGCCAATTTTTGTTCAATAATATAAATTTTCATATTATACTGTTTGATGTTATCCTGATGTATTAAATCCCTCATTATTAGATTTTCTATTTTCTCTTCATGTACTTTGACTCTAGTGGCAAGCGCTAAAAGATCCGTTCTCAGATC
The DNA here is from genome assembly GCA_009364415.1 of Spea multiplicata. Classification (NCBI taxonomy): domain Eukaryota; kingdom Metazoa; phylum Chordata; class Amphibia; order Anura; family Pelobatidae; genus Spea; species Spea multiplicata. Next base: position 19,385 of record VKOC01022458.1, on the reverse strand, counting down.
TTAAATCTGTAAATGTATTTCTTGTTTTATCCTTGCAAACTGTTTATCAAGTGCAGTATTCAAGTACTCCTGAATTTGTGGTATTGGGTCTGAGAGGGGTAGAGTCATACTGTGTTGTTCAGCTTTAACCCAAACTCAATCTATTCATTGCAGCCTCTGCGTCTGATCATTCTTTTTCAGTTTTAGAAGTGTGGGGGGGCAGTCTTTTATCCGGTCTATCTGTCTTGTACAGCGGGCAATTACTTTCAAGGGATCCATGTATAAAGTGGATATAGAGGCAAAGGTGATAATGGTTAACCTTATTTGCATGCACCTCCCCAGAATCCCTTGTGGTTGTGGAAGCACCATGAGATTTCTCAGGGAAAAACAAGCCTTATGGCTTGTCTGGTGTCTGTAGATGCAGGGCCGGCCCTACAATGGAGCCGACTGGGGCAATTGGGGCACTTTATGTTTTTGTTTTTTTAAGCGGAGGAGAGAGAGGGGCGCCAAGTGGTTTTCGCTTACCCACTTGGCGCCCCTCTCTCTCCCTCTGCGGGAGTCTTCCTTATTCGGTCTCAGTGCCGGCTTTAATGCTGAGCGCGGAAGTTTTGACATTCCAATTTCCGGCGCTCGGCATTACAGCCGGCACCGTGCAGAGCAGGGGGACTCGCCGCAGGACTGTTTAAGGTTAAGTACTTTAACGGAGGGGTTAGGGTAGATAATGGGTTGGCGTTGGTTGGGGGGTGGCCGGCATTTTTAAACTTTGCTCCAGGCGGCATTAAGTCTTGGGCCGGCCCTGTGTAGATGAGTGTTCAATAATACTTCTACTACCCCTTTTATAATGAGCAACTCTTCTTGAAATACTTCTGTGTAAAGTCTATAGTTTGTTCTTTCAAAAGTTGATAGCAGTACGTTGTACGAGATTTATAGCCATTTAGTTGGTCAAGCACACAGAATATCAATAAGTATGAAATAAATTCATGGACTTATCTGTAGTGATGAAAGACTTCCAAACTCTGCAGTTCATATAACTATTTAGTTGGTCAAGCATACAGGTTATCAATAAATATAAGATAAATACATGGACTTATCTGTGGTGATATGAGACCAAGATTTGCAGTTCATAATATTCATGAAGATGACTCTAAGATGTATATCTTTCAGTCAAATCAGCAGGGGAGAGAAAAAACTTTTTGCACTTGGTAACATCAGCCACGTGTATCTTCTCCCTCTGTGGATCAGCGTCTGGTTTCGTCTGAACTAATCCCCCTCTCTGATCTCAGACTGCAGGAAACACAGGAGCAATATTTTTGGGACACCAAAGCCCACCAATCCGATGCTTCCACCTGTGGGTGATAGCCCTGGGTGTTGTTTAATTGCAGATGCGTATTGCGGCGTTGTGCGGTAAGTATTGCAGTTTCACCACCAACCAATCAATAGAACGCCAGTCTCTTATGTCGCCATTTTCATTTAATGTGGTACCGCAACGGTACGCGGTACTCGCCAAATACGAAGCCAGTTCATAGCCATAGCCGGTACGCTGCCAATAGTGAGCCGGTATAAAACAAATCTAGAACCAGTAACGAGCCGGTGCAGGGATGGAAGCACGGCGATATACGGCTGGTGGCGAGCCAATGTTGAACCAGTAGAGCCAATAAAAAGCCGGTAGAGAGCCAAAAGAAAACCGGTATCACACCAGTGTGGAACCGGTATAAGGCCAATACAATGGCGGGAACAGTGGTCCGTCGGAGGGAGAGCTCAAGGTTTTCACGACCAGGGGTCAAGGACGCCGCGCGCGAGCACGCTTACGTGCTACGTCATCGCTCCTCCCCGAACATATGATTATACCCATATTTCTATCAAACAGGTCAAATATGTTACTTAGCATGTGTAACCATAATATCCCCCCCATAATTCCCATGTAGAAAAATAATTATACCCATTTTCTCAACGGGAACCGGTCACTTATGTTTCTTGGCATGTGTAATCATGACATTACACCCATAATCCCCATGTAGAAAACCAATTATACCCTTATTCTTTACATAAATGGGTCTGATATGTTCCTTGGCACGTGTTACCATGATATTCCACCCATACTTCCCGTGTAAAAACAATTACACCCATAATCTTATCAGAAACATGGCAAATGTGTGCCTTGGCATCTGTAACCATGGTATTACACCTATAATCCCCAAGGAGAAAAATAATTAATATATATATATATATATATAGATGTTTGAAATCAACTGGAAAAAGTTTTGTATACATACAAATTGTACACACATTGAACCAATCGGGAAAGAAATATACAAAATATATTCATTAACCTGTGCTGATTTGGAAACCACCCAATATGGCAAGGATTTTCATCTATTTTGACCAGTGTAGGTCAAATTTTTCAAATTTGGCATGGTAGGCTAATAACTGCAATAGTTGTCACAGATACTGATTATCCCCCCCAAAATTATATGTTTATGAACAGTAGATAAGTCAAGGTGTACAACTAGGGTAATTTTGACACTTTTCAAATAGGGATTTTATCACCAATTGCTGCCAAATTTTGAGGTATTTTTATATTTTTTGCTTTTTTCTTGCATATGTTGCAATGTTGCTTTAGATTTCATATTATATTTTGTATAGAATATGTGCAACTGCAGAAAAAAACACCAAATTGTGTTCACTTAATTTTAATTTTGAAAGTTTTCAGGCAGCCATTTCTTCACAGATGCCTGCCAAAGTTCACGGAAAATTTATTTTATTACGCTTTTAACGCATACATTTCAATGTTGCAATTAAATTCTTGCACAGCATGTGCAACAGTGGAAGAAAACACCACATTTTATTCACCAACCATGTTCACCCCGATTCCAACAAGGCCTCACATGCACAGTTCATGCATTTTTTTGAGGAAGCTATGAGGGCATAGTTTTCAAATTTGGAATTTTCAGAAATTGGTTTACTGGGCCCATATCCCATTTGAGACATTTTGGAAGCCCCCACTGTAAATTACCCCATAAGTGTATATGTTTATGAACAGTAGACAAGTCAAGGGTAGGGTAATTTTGACAGTTTTCAGGCAGCTATTTCTTCACTGATGTCTGCCAAACTTCACAGGGAAATTATTTTATTGCATTTTTAACTCATAAATTTCAATGTTGCATTGAATTTATTGCACACCATAAGTGTAACAGTGGAAAAATTGTTCACCAACATCCCCTGATTCCAACAAGGCCTCACATGCATGGTTCATGCATTTTTTGAGGAAAATATGAGGCCAAAACTGGAATATTCACAAATTTTTAGGAATTGTTTGCTGGGCCATATCCCACTTGGGACATTTTAGAAGCCCCTCCCAATTTAAATTACCCCATAAAAGTACATGTTTATGAACAGTAGACAAGTCAAGGTGTTCAACTAGGGTAATTTTGACAGTTTTCAGGCTTGTTAGTGACAAGTTTAGGCCAGTGACATTGATCAGGGAGACCGATCAATAATCAGTGACTTAAAATGTTACCGACGAGTGATCAGGTAATAATTATGTATTTTTTATTAATATTTTTCCCCCACAATTACCCTAGATGACCCCTCTCTCTTTCTAAGGCAGGGTCATCCAGGGGCTGCCTGTGGCAGCTGAAAACACGTTTGCCTACAGAATCACTCCGTGGGAGTGATCACAGGCTCGGAGCGGGCCCGGAGTGGCTTTGCTAGTCTTCCCAGACACCTGGGATCGTGGGGCATCGACCATGATTGTGGGCCACGATCACCATGATTGTGGCGATGTGGGGGCGTTTTTTGGGGATGACGTACCTGGTATGTCCCCCCTGGTCTGCAGGGAACATGTAGCCAGGAAGTACCAGGTACGTCCCGGTCCGGAAGGGGTTAATATGTGTTACCATATTATTCCACCCATAATCCCTATGTAGAAAAATAATCATAACCATATTCCTAATAAAGACAGATATATATTCCTTGGCACATCTAACCATGATATTCCACCCATAATCCCCACATAATTATACCCATTTTCTTATCAGAAAAAAGTCAAAAATGTTGCTTGGTATTTTACCATCCTATTCCACCCATAATCATCATATACAAAAATAAATATACTCATACTCTTATCAGAAACAAGACAGATTTGTTAACGGTCATGTCTACCCATGATATTTTAAACATAATTCCAATGTAGAAAAATATTTATAACCATATTCTTATCAGAAACAGGTCAAATGTGTTTCTTGGCATGTGTAACCATAATATTCCACCCATATTTCCCTTGTAAATAATATAATACCCATATTCTTATCAGAAACAGGTTAAATGTGTTCCTTGGCATGTGCAACCATGATATTGCACACATAATCTCCATATATATATATATATGTATTACCATATTCTTATTGGACACAGGTCAACTATGTTACTTAGCATATGTAACCATACTATTCCACCCATAATCCCCATGTAGAAAAAAATATTGTACTCGTATTCTTATCAGAAACAGGTCAAATATGTTACTTAGCATGTGTATCCATAATATTCCACCCATAATCCCCATGTAGAAACAATTATACCCATATTCTTATCAGAAACAGGTCAAGTATGTTCCTTGGCATGTGTAACCATAATATTCCACCCATAATCCCCATATAAAAAATATTTATAACCATATTGTTATCAGAAACATGTCAAATATGTTACTTAGCATGTGGAACCATGATATTCCCCCATAATACCCATGTTTATGCAAAATGTGATGTTTGCACATACATGTACCATATTAAATCAATATTTTGATTTAATAGAATGTTTCTGTTATTTCTATAGAATTTACTATGATTCCGTTATAAAACTGTATACTTTTCAGCAAGTGAATAGTTAAACATTTGCAGCTTCTTTTTGCAATTTAGTAGTTGCAAGTTAGTATCAAGAACTACAGGAAAGAACATATTTTGATTTACTGTGTATGAGTGTAAAAAGTGTACTGACACCTAGTGATAGTGATGAGCATTGCAGCCAGTCATCCCTTCATCCCAATATGCTGTTTGCATGCTATTTTATAAGGGCGTTATGCCCCCTTACAGGGGTGTGGTTTAAATGGCGACAGAGTAGGACACTGAGACAGAGCTCCAACAATCACAAGCCATTTCACATTAAATCTACAGTAATCCACGCTTTCTCATAATTAAACCTGCACACTGAGTTTACATGTCTGGACATCGGCCACGAAAAACAGCGAATATACCAAACCTTTTTGAACCATAATCAATGAAAAACATGTGTGATGGAAGATGATTCTGACCGTATCTCAACCTCCTGCTCAAGCCCATCCTTCCCAACGAAAGATACACAAGACTGGCAAGATAGCTATGAACTTACCTCACATACAATGAAGAATCTCCTTCAGGAAATGAGGGAACAAATTAAGCAAGACATAACTACAACTCTTCAACGAGACGTTGATAACCTAGGGGAAAGAATCGACCATTTAGAACAGAAAATGGAATAACGTGCAGAGGTTCACAATACCATAGCAGACAGTCAAATATCAATGCCGTAATCAATCAATCAATTCCTCCATACCAAGCTTATGGATTCTAGAGAATCGATCCCAGAGAAATAATATCCGCTTGAGAGGCATACCTGAACAAATTTGGCCAATAACTTTTTGCAGTCCTTCTGAATGAAGATTCTCCCACAGAACTAAAATTTGTTCGCATTCACCAATTCTCCAAACCTCCCCCAGGATCTTCTCACCAGAATTTACTACTTCAACATCAAAAATAAGGTCATGCAACGAGTGAGGATAAAACCAAATTTGCCACCTCAATTCTAACACATCACGCTCCTGGCACCTCTCATAACTCATCCTACAAAAAAAGAAAGACCAACTCTTCTATCACAGCTATCCTCTATTCACAACGTATCCTGCATCGCTGGGAATACCCAATCTGCCTCATAGTGCACAGAAATGGAGCAATAGTCAACATATTGTCTCTGCAATTGGGTACCCCAAGTCAACTTACCTCCCCCTTACACTGGAAACTGAAAATGAAGACCTGAACGGGAGAACTTTAGGATGCACTGCCCAGATCTGGGACAGATAAGTAATATTTACCACCTGAATTTCCCCTTCGCTTATATTGTTACACATTTAACGAGTTGACACACACATCAACATCTCCTACAACTCTAGCTATTTACTCACCCTGGGAACTTCCTAGAACCCTCAAGACCCTTCATACTTAATTCTCTGTTTATTCATAAGACACATAACAGCTGAATATCAAACAATTACTTTGTCCGGTTTGATATTCAACTGTTTATATGTGAGACAAACGAAAAGACGGCGTATAAAGGTTGGATAGTAGAATTCTATAGCATGTGTCCACCTTCAAATGCTACATAGTTGGCTCAATGAAATACACCATGTAATTCTCTCTCTCTCTCTCTCACTCTCACTCTCACTCTCACTCAATCTCACTCCTAGGACAGGGGGAGAGGAGAGAGGAACCAGAATCCTCAGATGATACAAGGAAGAAGGGCTGAAAATGTTTAGCCCCTCCTCTTATGGGGGACACCTCTCTTGAGCCGAAAGCCTCCCGGGAGCTCTTGAGTAAATCTGCAGAACCTTCAGAGTGGCAAGAGCAGATCTGGGAGAAGTAAATAATTCAGACACACACAAGGTGTTCGTTCTCAGTCACTTCTCAATTTATTCATTGTTGCGAGCGGGTTTAAATACTATTTGAGGGAGACTGCTACAAAACCATTCACAAAGAAAAATGTAACACTCAGCATATAGTTGGTACCACTAATCCACATCAAACACAGACTAAGGTAAAAAGTTCTTATTTACACAAGAGTAAATATGTTCCAAGTATACAGACAGGTAAACAAATGTTATCTCGTAACTTAAGGATGAGAAAGAAATCATTGACAAGACTTGTCTATGTTGGCAAAAGTGTCTACAACAACATGTATATTTAATAGAAAATGGTGTTCATTTAAATTTCATATTTACAAGGGCAAAGGTACATAAGAGACAGACAAACATGAATACAGGAACTAACCTAGAACTATGTGATAACAATTGGAGATTCCATCACATCATATGGCCATAGTATGCTTAGCCCACCACTACGCCAAAGTACTCCAATGACGGTGGGTCCTAACGCTAATCCCTGCTGACAGTGGTACGAAACAAATCAAACATGTAATCCAAACACATAGCACTGAGACATACCTTAGACTGCAGACTGAGACAAACAGAACACACGGGAGGGGCACACCTTATAAAGGAAACAGAGCAGAAGCAAAGAGCTGAAGCAGAAGCAAGGAATGGAAGATCAGAACAGAGCAAAAGGAAATCCAGGAATGGATCGAAGCAAAACAGGGAAACTGAAGCAAGAGCGAGATATGCAGCTCCACAGCCTGGGGAGGACGTCATAATTTGTATATGTATTGTTAATTTGTTTAGCCCCTCTTAATAAATATTGTTAATTGCAGAAAACAAGGAGTGTGGACTTTACACTCAATAGTTAGTGGTTATTGATAGCATAACAGTGCATATATATATATATATATATATACTGTATATATATATATACAGACACTATTACAGAACTGTTTAAACTGTTCCTATCTCAAATACAGTTTTGGAGAATTTGGAGAAAATATGCAGATCATACACGCTCTCTGCTCGGCTCATGGTCATTTCCAGACTTCTCATCTCTACTCAATATATCTTTACCACACTTCAAATGTCCTACACTCACATAGCCGCACATTATGCTCACAGTGTAATTAAGCTTCATATATGGCTTGTATGGAGCATCTCTGTTTTTTTGCTTCCTTTTTTACTTTGCCACCTCACACCCACCTGGTGCGGCAAACTTTGACAAAGGCTGGTGGTAGAATTAGTGCATGGGAAGAGTTAAAATACCAGCATTTGAAATACCCTAGTAATATATGGTTTTATAGGGCACACTGAATTGGCCAGGCTCAAAGATGTACCAAATAGGGCATGGGCAGTGGATCACCAAATTGCCCCAAAACAGCCAGGCAAACCCATGCATGGGTGGTATCACTGTACTCAGGAGATGTTGATGAACACTTATTAGAGTGTTGTGTGACAGTGACGCATACCAGGACCTGTTAATTCATACATAAAGTAAAATGTGTGTGAAAAAAACGCAAAAAAATTACTACCACAAAGTTTGACTGGTCATAGAAATAGTGCATGAAAAGAGTTAAAATACTAGCATTTGCAAAACCATGGGCTGTCTAGTCTTCAAAAATATATGGTTTGATGGGGTAAATTGCATTGGCCAGCTTCAAAGATACCCGAAATAGCACATAGGGGAAGAATTACCAGATTTGGAAAAAATGATTTTGAAATAGCAAAACGCTACCTGTACTTATGGCACCATTACATGTAGAAAAAAAGCAGAAAAACAAAAACATTGGCTATTTCTAAACTCAGGACAAACAGTACACTATCTGTTTAGTAGGTTTTAGTAGGATTTTTCATTAGCTTTTATACATAAGTAAAAGATTTTTCACCATATCTTAGGAATGATATTATACAATCAAAATAATGACCTCTAAAAAAGCCCATCTTGTCCTGAAAAAATAATATACAACAATGTGGGTCCGGTAAACAGGAAAGGAAAAATTTCAGCTAAACACGAGCACAGCAAAAATGGTAAAACAGCCATTGTCACGAAGGGTACAAAAAATAAAATCAGCCATTGTCATGATATTGATACAATATGGAAACAAATTAGAGCATATATTCTTTGTTGGAAACATTATGAATTGTTGTGGCTGGGCTGAATAAACACATTAAAAATGACAGAGCTTCCTAGGCTGCTCTATGTCAAGCGTAAAATCTCAATATGACCTCCCGCAAAAGTTTTACAAACCATACAAAACTATCAATTTTATAAAGATTAGGGGCTCATCCTCGAACTATGTTGCTAGAACTATGTTTATCCCAAGACTCAGGGGAGGGTTGGGGCTGTTCCCCACATTGAATCCTACCACATGTATATATTCTCTCTCAAGCAATAATGTTTCATGCTCAGAGCAATTCTCCAAGACGCTTGGTGTGAAGAACCATGTCTGATCTTCACTGTTATTATTATATTTATTTGTAACCTGTTTGAATGTGGCTGCAGCTCTGGCCTTCAAAGAGACAATCCTGTAATCTGGCTGGGGCTCTTTATCAACCAGCACAGCCCTGTCTGCCCAGACGGCACCCGCACCACAGGGGGGATAACACAGGTGGGGGAAACCCATTGTATCCCTTAATCTCCTCACCTGATACATACCCTGTATACTGATGGGATTTGTGAGGGGATGTGGCTGATGGGATTGGGGGTTGGGTTCGGTGCACAGTGAATGGAGATTGTATATAAATTCCGTGAGTTTGTAATAAAAGAGAGTTCTATTTTAACCTCAAAGCATGAAGTCCTGGCTCATGATTGAGGGAAGTGCTGGTCTGTGACTGCTTTCGTTGGACAGCCACAGCGTGTCCGCTTACTGGGAGAGGGAAGGAGCTGACGGGCGGATGTGTCCAGTCTGGGGCACAGGACGATCCGTCACACTTGGCAAAAGGCATCTAAATGGTTCCCGGCCCTCAACCAATTTACGGTAGTCAGCCCCCTCTTGTCCCTACGGTTGTTGATACTCAGTTTGCATATCCACCATTGGCATCAAACCAACCTTATGGTACTAGGTGATCTCGGAATGGGGTGTTGGCTTCTTTCTCACAATTGCTAACCACATTATTCCATGTCATGACAAACCTGTGCTGGGGGGTTTGTGGCTAATAGGGTAGAATGATCCATGATGTTTTTTTTACAACCTTTCAACCTGTATTACAGGGGCATCTAACCTGTGGCCCACCAGCTGCTGCAGGACTACATCTCCCATCCTCCTCAGCCAGCCCCTTGGAAATGCTCCCAGATATTGCACTACCTCACATGTTTCCATGAGCCCCTTCCACAACCTACAAGGAAGCTCATCATACACTTCTTTGTTGAAATCAAACACTCTAGCTCATGGAGTGGAAGAAGAAAAATGCCCCTCCTAATAGAGGTTATATCAACATTAGAACAGCACAGGATCATGGCCCATTCCCCCCAACCAATACTCCAAGGTTTAGATTACCCAGAATTTGCCAACCGGTGATCTGTCTCTCTAGAGATTTACAACACATTATCCCAGGTGGGTGTTTTGTAGACCCCCCGTCTGGCTGGGATTTGTGCGATTACCTGGATGGGCTTGAATCAGGCTCTCCTTCTGTGCAGTACATTGTATCACTTTGCATCCTTAACCACACTGTTAGCACTATCTGTCAGACCATGTGTGCTAGTCGACGGAGTCCCTTAATGGATTGCTAGTTCGACCTTTGTATTTGTCCGTGCATGTTGTATAGTTTTTTATGCTTTTTTTCTTTTTTTGAGGACTATCTAATCCCTGAATTTGGACTTTAAGATTTATACAGGAATCTTGGCTCAGAGATTAAAACTGGTTCTCCCTAACCTGATGCATAAAGATCAGGCGGAATTTGTAACTGGTAGATCTTTGTCAATAATGTGAGAACTTGATATATTGGGACAGGCGTTGGGGGTTCCCCAACTGACTGTCACTAGATGCGGAGAAAGCCTTTGACAGGGTCAGTTGGGGATATATATGTCAGAAGTTCTAGCGTCATTTGGACTCATTGGTAAAATCCATCAAGCTATTATGGTCTTATATACAACTCGACAGGGCTGTCCTCTTTCCCCCTTCTATATATTCTTTCTCGAGAACCCCTCGCCTGAGAGATATGGTCTAGTCGGGAGATTGTGGGCTGTGGAGTAGATGGGACACATAAAGTAAAATTGTATGCTGATATCCTCCTAACATTTCAGTACCCAGTTGCATCATTAGGAGGTCTTATGCCCTTGATCGACCAATATAGCCAATTGTCTAACTACAAACTGTCAGTTGCTTTACCATTATTCTTAAAAAAACTCTCAAAAAGCACAAATTGAAAAATTCGTTTTTTCATGGGCTAAAGATTCACTAGATTATCTGGGATTAAAAATTTTAAGTAACCCAGCTTCCTGGATAGAAATTAATATATTGCCAATCATAAAAGGAATGAACCAATCATTTAAAAAATGTCAAGGATTATACATTTCATGGATGGACAGATTAAATGACGTTAAAATGTACATACTCCCGAAATGTATATACATTTTTAGATTGATTCCATTTATGGTACCTGATTCCTGGTTAGAATTAATTCACGGAGCATTTACAAGATTCATCTGGGCCTCAAAGACCTAGGCTGAATTCCAATTTATTAGCTAATAAGACATATGATGGTCTGGGTTTGCCAATTATAAAAGAATATGCGTTGGCATCTCAAATCACCCATATATTAATGACCATATATGATAATGCATAGCAGGAAGCCTGGTATGATTAAGAACTCAAAATAATATCCCATTTAGAGATCTCCAGACACTCTTCTGGCTCCCTAAAAATAAATGTAAAGGAATTATGAAGACTTGTAAGAACTTAGTTCTTGTACATTTACTCAAAACTTGGGAGCTGACAAAAAAAATGGGACTTGAAGACAAAATTATTTTACCCTTATCATTGAATTGAATTTAAATGAAGACCTAAAGTTATCATTATGGAAGAAAGTAGGCATTCATAAGATCGCGGATCTATATGAAGGGAAGGATATTAAAAGCTTTTCCACTTTACAATCACAATATTTCCTGCCCTCGGGAGAATGCTTTAAATATTTGAGGATTAAGAGTTTCTGAATCAACTTATATGTGCAGATAATGAAAATAGATCCATTTTTATAAAAATATTAAAAGCAAATGATCATAGAACAATGATTACAAAATCCCTAGACTTAATTAATTCTTATAAAAAAGCTGCCCCCCAGCTCTAAAAAAATGTGAAAATGATTTAAATTGTATAATAGATTTAAAAGACTGGAACTATGCTCTGAAACTTACAGATAAATACATTCATGGTTTAAATCTTATTGAGCTACAGTTTAAACTAATGAACAGATGGTATAGGGTCCCAACAATATTAGCTAAAATGTACCCAAATGTGGAGCACCAAGGAGAGATGAACTGCATATCTGGTGGAGTTGTACTCCTATTAATAACTTATGGGGGGAAATATCATCTCGTCTGCAAATGATCTACAATGATGTAGATGTGTAGTGTGGGAAAAAAGTGGGAGCAGCTTTTCTCTAACAGAGGCCTGGTCCTTAAAATGATAAACATTGTCTTCATAATAAATAATTAATGCTGTTGAAAAGTATGAGGGGCCGTTAGGGACATTATTTCAGTTTTTTTTCCCCTTGTATATCATATAGTGAAACGCATATATCATATACTGAAACGCATATATCATATACTGAAACGCATATACTGTCAGAATGAGCTCTAGGAGGAGGAGTCAACCTGCCAGGGTCATGATCATGTGACTGATGACCAGTTTCAGTATATATATATACAAATTTCACTCCATCTGTTTCACTATATGATATAAGTATTTTTTTCAGTCTATATATATACAAATTTCACTCCATCACTGTTTTACTATATGATATAAGTGTTTTTTCAGTCTATATATATACAAATTTCACTCCATCTGTTTCACTATATGGTATATGAAAAATTTCAGTATATGATATATGCGTTTCACTATATGATATATGAAAAATTTCAGTATATGATATATGCGTTTCACTATATGATATATACGTTTCAGTATATGATATATGAAAAATTTCACTATATGATATATACGTTTCACTATATGATATATACGTTTCACTATATGATATATGCGTTTCAGTATATGATATATGAGTTTCAGTATATGATACATGCGTTTCACTATATGATATATGTGTTTCAGTATATGACATATGCGTTTCAGTATATGACATATGCGTTTCAGTATATGACATACAAGGGAAAAAACCCTGAAATAATGTCCCTAACGGCCCCTCATAGGAAAGTCCCAATATTGATTTGTTTCTGAGAATTTGTGTAAGTTCTTGAAAGGATTTCCTGGTTGTTCTTGTGGCTTGAGAGAGGTCCTGAAATACTTGGATTTGTTTAAATTGATACATTCTTGGTTTGTCCTTTCTAAGTTCATGCATAACACGATTTTTAATATAGAAACTTGAAAACCTTACGATAGTGTCTGGTGGATAAGAGGTGTCTTGGGCTTTAAATTTGCGCAACCTGTGGAAACATTCAAATGGGTGTAATCCCAGTTCCTAAGAGACGAGAAAAATTATTTCAGAAAGTGTTCCAAAGCCTGGTTTTGTAGTGATTCCAGAAGACCTCTTAATCTAATGTTTTTTTCTACGAGATCTATCCTCCAAACCTGAGATTTTTACTTCCAAGTCTTCGACTTTATTTGTAAGGACAGCATTCATATTATGTAATATTTTGTTGTCGTCCTGTAAGTTTGTAATATTTTTATCGTGTTTTACTAGTACTTCTGATACTTGGGAGACATCAATTCTAATCTGAGCGGGGTTATCTTCCAAATCTTGTTTGATTTTCTTATAGAATCCCTCCATCAAGTCTCTAATAAAATCTTGTGAGATCTCATGCTGTGCCTCAGTGGGAAGAGGGGTAGATAAGTCTCAGTGTAATAGCTCAATATTCTTTACAGGTGCTGGATCTTTCAGCTCACCTGTTTTAGATCGTCTGTGATCCGTAGTCTGTGTGGTTGGTTTAGGAGAACAAAAAATATACATTGGTTTACTCCTTTCTTGTAGTTTGTCTTTTTGTGTCTTTATCCTTTTTGGGAGGCATTTTCGTCGTGAGGGATTCATAATTTTTTTTAAAAAAAAATGTCTATCTTAAAGATACAGTAAGAGTCAAATTTCTTAATTCAGAACTTAGGCCGTCTGAGCAGTAACTGGAGTGAAGTTTCGGATAGAAATTCCCTGCACGTCCTCAGGTCCTCTCAGTGCCTCCAGAAATAGAAAAGGGTATTGATTTGAGCTTAAGAGACAGAAAAAGTATAGATCACCGCAGAGTGTTACGTCTGGTCTGGTGGATCTTCAGTACAGAAGGGTTGTTTTCTCCTCCAAGTGCTGTCAGGGGACGCTGGTTTAATCTCCTGGCAGAGGAAGCCAGGAGCAGGTCGACGGCATCAGAGGTAACACAGAGGACGCGGGGAGGTCTAGGGTTGCGTTCTCCCCCCGTCTCCCTAATCACACCGAGGCGTGCGAACGTGCGTACCCCACATCATAACGATTAACACTATCTTCTACCTGACAGAATGGCTCAAGCACACTAAGCTAATATAATACAGCTAATTTGGCTAGCTAAAATGATTTATAATATTATTAATTATAATTGTTAACACACTAGCAGTCCTCTACACTAGTATACTATGACTGTTATTTAATATTATATATTATATTACTACAGTTGAGCTTAACTAACTAACTCACTTATTGACTGATTAACTGTCCGGAACTAAAATTACAAAATCAAGTTTTAAAAATGATTTTAAAAAACTAAAGAAAGACAGTAGGCAAGCAGTAGGCAGCCCAGGGCAAGGGCACTGCAGTGCCAGTGAGGCATTGTGTGCAGAAAACTGCAGCTCAACAGCAATATACATTTGACAGTTTCGCAGAAGCACTGAAAAAAAGCAAGAGTACACTGTGAGAAATGGCAGGCGGAGGCTATTACCAGTCTCACACCAGTGACACTTTTACAAAAAAGAATTCTCGCAGAACTTAGCAATACAAGCAATTGCACTTTAAAATGTTGCGCTTGCATCGCCACTTAAAACACGCTTCATTTTTGTCAGCACAGTCATGCATATTAAAAATAACACATTGAATTTAATTCCCATAAGGCTGTCACGAACTGGGTCAATACAGATGACTGAGAGGACCCAGCGCGCCCAAAGATTGTATGCAGGAGTTATGGTGCAGTAGTGGAGTTAGACAGGGCCTGTTTGCAGGGCGACCACACTAACCCAGGAATTGAGCACCTAGGGTTGTGCAGCCACATACCAGCGCCCTGACATAGCAGCAGATGAAATACAACAGGAAACAAAGTGAAATCCTGCAGGCACCCTGGAACAGGCAAGAGACATCACACAAGACTCATGTGCGGGATGCTGCAGCCTGGGAGTATGGAAGCTAAGCAGAGAAATATAGCAGACACATAACAAGCAAGGGACAGGGAGACCAAGCCCGAAACATAACCAGACAAGATATACATGTTACTGAGCACAACAGTGAACAAGACAAGGAATAAACATAACCAGACAAGATATACATAACACAGGGCACAACAGGGAACAAGACAGGACACCCCGCTGCCGGGGATATGAGACAGGACACCCCGCTGCCGGGGATACAGGACAGGACACCCCGCTGCCGGGGATACAGGACAGGACACCCCGCTGCCAGGGATAGAGGACAGACTGATACATAAATACAGAAACTAGCCTAGGACTGTTTGATAACTATTGGAGAGTCCGTCACATCTTATGGCCATAGTATGCTTAGCCCACCACTACACCAAAGTACTCCAATGACGGTGGGTCCTAACACTAATCCCTGCTGACAAAGATACAAAACAAACCAAACATGTAAACCAAACACATAGCACTGAGACATACCTTTAGACTGCAGACTGAGACAAACAGAACACACGGGAGGGACACACCTTATAAAGGATACAAAGCAAAAGCAAAGAGCTGAAGCAGAAGCAAGGAATGGGAGATCAGAACAGCGCAAAAGGAAATCCAGGAATGGATTGAAGCAAAACAGGGAAATTGAAACAAAAGCGAGATATGCAGCTCCACTGCCTGGGTAGGACATGACAAAGGCTCAGCCAGACATACTACTTCCATGATGCTGGCTGAGCGTCATGGGAAGTGCCGCAAAAGTAAAGCTGCAGATGCTAGCTGTGAACTAAAATTCCTATGATTCTCAGCCAGCTAGGTGTCCACCATAATGCTGGCTGAGTGTCATTGGAAGAGTAGTCCACAGCAGCAGAGATTTTTTTAATTAGAAAAGGCTAATGTTAAACTCCCTCCCCTACACACTGCCTTTACACACACCTGCCCATAAACACACATATACACATACACTGCCTTTACACACACATATACACATACACTGCCATTACACAAACACATACATGTACACTGCCCTTATACACACACACATATACACTGCTCTTATACACACACATACACTGCCCTTACACACACACATATACATGTACACTGCCCTTTGATTTTGGAATTAAAACATTTGCTACTGCAACAATTTTTAGATTTTTTCATCTCAAAATTGTTGCAGTAGCAAATGTATTGCATTTTATTCAGTGGATCAAAACAGTGATCACATTGATCTTCACAGTATTCTTGCAAGAAACTTTTATTTCTTTAATAATTTAATAAAAGCTATGAGAAATTTGTTTTTATTTTCTTTTTATTTGCCAACCTGCCCCCCAGTTATTCACATCTGTCCCCAGGCTTGCCACTCTGCCCCCAGAAATGCCTTATACCCCCCCTATATCACACTTTGCCTACCTGATATGCCTTTTAACCCCCTATATGCCATTCTATCTCCAGAAATGCCTTATAACTTTACACACACATATATATATATATATATATATATATATATATATACATACACATAAGTTTACATGCATAGTTGTTTTCTATCTGCTGTAGTAAGAGTTCCGTATTAAAGTTCTGCTTGATCAAATTGCTGTGTGTTGTTCTGTCATTTAGTATCCTCATTAATTGGGCAAAAAAGGAAGGTCGATCTTACAACTTGGCCAGTGAATGAAGTGCATTCCAGACAACATTCTCTGAGTCTACGATCGATAACCATCGATAACCGGCATAACCAGCGGAGAGCATAGGGCCCCAAAAGGAAAGATACAATACTATGAAGGTGTATGTGCAAGGTTTTAGAGAGAATAAAATCTTGAGTGACATAAGGAAGGCTTGGTACTGGTTACGATCACCAGGAAACTTTTCTGCAATTTAACATGAGATTTAGGATTCATAACCCCTTTTAGTGCAGGGAATTATTATGTGCTTACTACAGGCTTAGCACTGGGCTGGCTAAGATGAGTACAGCCTTCGATGGTGGTGCAGCTACTGGATGATCCTGCTGTGTCGGTGTGGGATCAGTAATCCCAATCGATCAGACGAAAGAACAGGCTGGATCCCTCCCCAGTGGTGGGTCTTGCGGATCCTAAAAACGGTCTGTTTTTAAATCCCTCTGTAGGTCCTTCTACCAGCCGTGAGAGTCACATTCCTGTGGGAGACCTTGAGAACAGTCCTGGCGACAGAGGTGAAAAGTCAAGCGGTGAGATCTCAACATCACGTCCAGAACAAGCGTTAACTGCAGCAGTTGTAGATGTCTGTCCAATCTCTAATCTCCATTAACCGTACGCATACGATTGCTCCGATGGAAGCGGATGTGGAGTATCCAGCTGGCAGTGGCGTCACCGGTGGGGGGTGGGCAGAGGAGGCCATGGCCCCCCTACATCATGCTGTGCTTCCCCGTGTGCCCCCCAATTGAAACGCCGTCTTTTTTTTTGTAATAGACGCGGAGGAGAGAGGTGCCGAACGGTCGCTGAGGAATACGTTTTCAGCAACCATTTGGCGCCTCTCACTCTTCTCCGCGAGGCCTCTGCCTTGGTCCCGGTGCCGGTGTTTCAAGCTGAGCGCCGGTTTATGACGTCATATTCTGGCGCTCAGCAGTGAAGCTGCACGCACCACGGCAGAACAGGGAGACGGAGGCCTCGCAATCCTGCCGCTGGACTTCTACAAGGTAAGTGAACTTCAAAGGGGGGAGAGGGTAGAAAGTGAGGAGGGGGCAGATAGGGAGTGAGAAGAGGTAGATAGGGAGTGAGAAGGGGTAGATAGGGAGTGAAAAGAGGTAGATAGGGAGTGAGAGGGGGTAGATAGGGAGAGATGGTAGATAGGGAGGGAGAGGGGCCAGATAGGGTAGATAGGGAGGGAGTGGGGGTAGATAAGGAGAAAGGATGGTGGCAAGAATTGTGAAATAAAGAGTCAGAATGAGAGAGACAATGAATGCATTAATGAATATGTGTAAATAATTGGTGTGAAAGAATAAATGATTGTGTGACTGAAAGTGAATTAGTGAGTGACTGTGAATCATAGGTGTATTATTGATTTGTCAAAAAAAGCAAAGATGGTATAAGCAGGGTGTTTAAGCACTGGGGACAAAGATGGCACAGGTAGCTTGTTTATGGGACAAAGATGGCTCAGCTGTTTGGGGACAATGTTGACTCATGCTGGGCTGTTTGGTGACAAAGGTGCTGGACAGGTTTTATGTGGACAATGTGGACACCAGGGTTGGGTTTGAGGTGTGTGACCTGTGATCTATGCCTGTAATTTAGGCGGGAGGGGGTTATCTATACCTTTAATGCAGAGTTTATATGTAATTTTCAATTGATATATACCCGCAAAGCTGGGTTTTGTGTTATTCTGTTGATCTGTATCTGCTATTTTTCCATACATTATTTATGTTTACCTGCAAATGTCTTATTCAGTTGATTAATACCTGGAGTGCTGTTTTCATGTGGTGTTTATTTGATCTATACCTTCAGTGCTGAGTTTACATGTGATTTCCAGTTGATCTATACCTGCAATGCTGGGTTTGTGTGTTCTGTTGCTTTATACCTGCAATGCTATGTTTCCATACATTATTTATGTATACCTGCAAATACAAGTTTTTTTTCAGTTGCATGTGCTGTTTCCATGTGTTGTTTATTTGATCTATACCTGAACTACAGGGTGTAAGTAAAAGAACTATGGTTTAGTGAATGAGGGGACAAAGGGACTCTGGGGATGATTACAGGGGAGAGGACCTCTCAATGTCACGGTGCAGTCAGAAGAAGGGAAGACTGTACTCACTCATCTACAGTCAGTATGGCAAATATATATTTTTTGTTGTGGTAGCGGAGGGTCTACTATTAATATATTAGCATAATATATATACAATTAGCATATATTGGCAGCAGGGGCTAATATTAATATTTATTGGCAGCAGGGTCTAATATTTATATATATATCAGCAGCAGGGACTTAAATTAATATATAATGGCTGCAGGGCCTATTATCAATAAATATTGGCTGCAGGGGCTAATATTTATATATATTGGCTGCAGGGACTAATAATATATATCGGCAGTAGGGGCTAATATTAATATATGTTGGCAGCAGGGTATAATTTTTATGTATATCGGCAGCAGGGTATAATATAAGTATGTATATCGTCAGCAGGGTATAATATAAGTATGTATCCGCAGCAGGGGCTAATATTAATATATATC
>VKOC01022455.1:0-27824 GCA_009364415.1 Spea multiplicata | reverse complement strand
CTTACTTTTATTAAAAGTGTGTGTGTGTGGGGGGGTCATTTTCAGTTTCGGCTAAGTGAACCCTGAATTTTCGGTTTTGGTCCAGAATTTTCATTTTAGTGCATCCCTAAAATAAATAGAACTATCTCATCCAGAATCCTGAATTTGTAGTCACAAAACTTTCTAGGCCCAGAAATCAGTGAGAGGAAGAGTAAAGGTTTTGTGTCATTTTACTTTATTTTAATCTGCATATTTTATTAAAGGCCATATTTTTTGTCACAGTGAAAAATGAGTGCGGCCCGCGCACGTATACAATTCTGATGAAGTGGCCCACTGCAGAAAAAACTTGGACACCCCTGCTGTAGAGGGTCGAGGAGGGAATCTGAGTACCTTTTTTAAGTTCACTTACTTATTTTAAGGTAACCAACTCCACCTGCCTTTTAACACATTACTGAGTCCTGCATAACTCCTCTTTGATGGAGTCTATCATACCTTCCCCATCCAAGTTGTTGGTGAGCCTTCAACCAGTCCCACGTCAAGTTTTACATAAGTCCAGTTTCTTTTCACATTCCATATGTCCAGCTTTCTGTTGTGCGTAAAAATGTCTGCTGGCCAATTTCATCTCTAAGCCTATCTCACTCTTATGCTTAGACCCCTTTAATTGCAAGGGCCTACATTAGGACCCTGAAAGTATTTTGTAGCTACCAATCAGTGGCGGAACTACCTGGGTCGCAGGGGTCGCAACTGCGACCGGGACCTGGAGTTCTGCCAGTCAGGGGGGCCCAAGGGGTGCCGAGCCGTTGCTGAAAACGACCGTTCGGCAACTCTTGGGCCCCCCTGACTGACAGAAATCCAGGACTCCTCTGCTGCTGTTGCCTCAGCGCTGCCCAGAGTGCAGTGTTGGGAGTGTGAGGCGTTTGTCTCGGGTGCCGACATATGCCGGCGCCCAGCAGTGAAGCGCCAGCACCCGAGACAAACGCCTCACGATCCCAACACAGGAGTGACAGTAAGTTGACCTACAAGGGGGGGGGTAGGGAAGGAGAGGGTAGATCGTAGAAGGGGGGGTAGGGAGGGAGGTAGATCGGAGAAGGGGGGTAGGGAGGGAGAGGGATAGATTCATGAAAGGGGGGTAGGGAGGGAGAGGGTAGATCGTGAGAAGGGGGTAGGGAGGGAGAGGGTAGATCGTGAGAGGGGGGTAGGGAGGAGAGGGTAGATCGGTAGGGAGGAGAGGGTAGATCGGTAGGGAGGGAGAGGGTAGATCAGAAAAGGGGGGAGAGGGAGGGAGAGGGTAGATCTGAGAAGGGGGTAGGGAGGGAGAGGGTAGATCGTGAGAAGGGGGGTTAGGGAGGGAGAGGGTAGATCGTGAGAAGGGGGGGTATGGAGGGAGAGGGGAGGGTAAAGGAGCTGGCTAATTAGCAGCTAATCGGATAAGGGTGTGACCTGTTAACAGAACAAAACCTACAAGCAAGGAGTGGAGTGAGGGAAGGGTGGAAACAACACCAAGCTCCCTACAAGTAATCAAGGAGGATTTGTTAAAAAAAGGCATCTTTTATTTAGCTACATAAGCAAATGAACAACAGCAACAAACTAAAGGTCCCTTTTCAGGTCAGAATAGCAGAATTCTGATATCGCAAATTAAGTTATTAAGATATTAAGCCAATGTCTAAGATGTTGGATGATGTTGATGCCCAGTTTGCACCTCCTAAATTGAGGTGTATAGAACTTATTGCTGACCAATATTGGGTAGCCCAAATAGGTTAGCTGAAACCCCCCCATTTATTGCGACTTCCTGCATCAAATGTGATATTGATGCCAGTGAGCCAATACATCTTTTTCACATACGTGCTGTACAAGAAATGTGAAACTGGAAAGACCTACATATTGCTAGAATTTCAGTTAGAAATCTGGAGAGAGATTCTCTTTGTGCAAGATGAAAATGTCTTACCGGCAGGCATTTTCCTTGCACCCCCCTCTACACTGGTGCCAAACGAAATCCTCAAAGAAGAAGCAGAGCCTGCTAGAAGAAAGCTATTAGAAAGGACCCCGGATACCACTGTCCTTCATGTCTCTCTCTGCCAGGATTCTGTATTGATGATTGTTTCATATCAAAGTAGATTTTCAGATTTTTAGTTAATATATATATACTCTTTTTACGCTCAGGGTGAGCCACAAAGGGAAAAGGGGGTATTTTGAATTGGCACAAATCTGTAAGCTTTTGCCGTGCACATTCAGAAAGAAATGGTGTGTAGGTTCCAGTGGTCATCACATCTGCTTTATATCGAGAAAGGCCCAGAGTTCAACGTCCAGTCAAATTATATTGTACTCTCGATGATCAAAGCAGTATTACTACTAACTCATTCAGTGGTAGGTCAGCCAGGAGACTTGGGTCCAAGCTGGAGTAGATACCAATGTATAAATAGCTGAACAGCACTCCAATATTTCTAGTGTTTGAACTGGGCTCCACCAGCACCCCAAAATATCACAAATAAAGTCGCTCAGCACTCCAGTACTTCAGTGAGGTATATTTAATTCAGCAACATGGGCAACGTTTCGACCTTACAGTCTTTATCGAGACATTAGGACCCTGAAAGTATTTTGTAGCTACCAATGGCATGTTTTACAGTGATAAATTAGACAAAAAACCTGCCTTTTTACTAAATGGTGAGGTGGTCCTGAGAAATGTCGTTATAAATTTCATCCAATTTATCCAATGACATGGATAATCTTTACAGCATACAAAACACAAGTGGTAGTATGGTTGATTCTCAGAGAAAAAAATACTTGCGTTGTATTATACTAAAATGGCTTATCACCTATGGTACTTGTAATGGCCTATCTGTGAACTCTAATATACAAGTATGCTACATACAGTAATAACATATTGCATTTTGTCTGTTATGCGTTGGGCTCATTGCGAAGGACTGGCCTGCAGGGACACTGGGAGATTTTCTGGTAGGCTGACTCCTCTGGGGCCGGTCTTGAAACCGACCATCTAATTATATATGTGGCTGTGGTTTGCATGTATGCCAGTCAGCGCTCCACCAGATATGATGCTATATCCAGCAAAGCGAGAACAGACTGGCAGACTCAGACTAGAAGCAGAGGATAGGGAGATGAGTGGAGAAACATGGTCAGGTGTATGAATGAAAATTATTGTATAATGTTGTATGAATATGAAGTGGATTATTACAATGATGAGGAAATAAAGGCTGGGTATAGAGATGATGAGAAGTTATGTTAGGGAGCATAAAGATGGAAGGAGGTGATGGTGGGGAAAATGATGATGGGGGTATGAATATGATGATTGAGTGATAATGATTGTGCTTGGGTATTGGAATGGATTAATATGTTGGGGGGTGATAATTGTCAGGAGCAATTCTACACTAACATACTGAACATACATAGAGCCATTCTAAACATACATACACTCTTACAACATACACATATAATTACACATTAATACACACACACAGCCACTCTAACTCCACACACTTACATATACACATGCACGCCATTCTAACATCAAACACTGCATACATACCCACACAGTACCTCCAACACCATATACTTATACATACATACACATAGCCATTATAAAACATACGTGCACACACAATCTAAAACCATAAAGCTACATACACAGACAGCCTTTCTAGCAATATATGCTTACACATATATACATACACACTTTCACTCTCTCTGATAATCCATGCAGCTCTCACACGCCCCGTTCCTTCTGCCAACCTCTTTACATTTTTTAGAAGAGCTACAAGTTTATTTCCAACCTTTATTACCTACTGTCAAAGTAACTTCTCTGTAATTTCTTTGTCGGTCACTTCAAGTGATTTTAAATAAAATTAAAATGGGTAATTTCATGATAAGATGTTTTTTTCGCATTATACAAACTATAATGGTGTTCTCAGTCGGCTCCAACACATTACATGATGTCATGGGCCACAGTGATATTAGGAACTATAAGAACTATGTGCTTTCATATTTTATCTTATGACTAATGTATTTTCCAAATGTACACTATATGGACAAAATTATTGGGACACCTGATCATTACACCAACACTTGTATGACATTGGATTCAAAATATATAGACATTAGTATAAAGTTGTTCCCCCCTTTACAGCTATAATAGGTTCCACTCTTCTGGGCTTTCCGCAAGATTTTGCAGTGTTTCTGTAGGAATTTTAGCCTGTTCATCCAGTAGAGCATTTGTGAGGTCAGGCACTGATGTTGGATGAGAAGGCAATCTCTGTTCCAGTTCATCCCTAAGGTGGGGCTGAGGTCAGTGCTCTGTGCCGGCCAGTGAAGTTCTTCCACACCAAACTCATGCAACCATGTCTTTATGGACCTTGCTTTCTGCACTGGGGCACAGTCATGCTGGAATAGAAAAGGGCCTCCCCAAACTGTTCCCACTAAGTTGGACGCATAGCATTGGTATGCTGAAGCATTAAGATTTTTCTTCACTGAAAATCAGTCCAACTCCTGAAAAACAGACCCATTATCCCTCCTTCACCAAACTTTACAGTTGGCACAATGCAATCAGGCAGATAACGTTCTCCTGGCATCCACCAAAAACATCCTATCCCAATACCATGACTCATTTTTTTCACTAATATTTGTAAATGCAGACTGTCTTGCTAGATGCTTAATTGTATATACATGTGGCAATGGGTCTGATTAAAACACCTGAATTCTATCATTAAAAGGTGTGTCCCAATGCTTTTGTCCATATAGTGTACTTTAAAATACAAGATTTGTCCTTTTTCTAAACAAAACATATTAGGGCCAGAACCCAACATGTGCAGTGTGGCCAAAAATGGCACCATGAAATATGGGGCTGGTATTCAATTATTTCCAGGGCAGGTTTCAATTCCCAGTCCGGGACTATCTTTTGTTATTATTAGTTTTTGTGACCTCCCTTTTTGTATATCATGTTGTGCTTTGTGAAGCTTGTGTTATTTCATGTTATAGCTAGAGGTGTTGATCCTGTGGAGAACACTGTTGTGAGATACACAAGACATGCAGTGTACTTAACTTGCAGAGGGGCAGCGTCATTTTTTTTTCTATTTATAAAAATAACATAATAAAATAATACATTTTTTATTGACATTCTCAATATAGATTAACAATAAATAATGCCATCCATATAAGTATAAATAGTAACGGCATGAAATATAATCAGTACATACATGAATATGGATAGTAATAGAAATACATAAATTCCTTCTTTTCATGTAGATTAATGGACAAGTACGTTCACACATAATGGAGACATGGGTAAAGAAGTCATGTCAACATTAATAAGTGACCCTTTCCAAAATACATAGTGACATTAGGAAGACAATGTTAGGCAGCAACAAAACACATTATCATGACATACACTATTGTAATTGTTTCTGTAATACCGCATTTTAGCAATTTATTCTACTATTTCTAAGGATACAATTTTCTCAGATGGCTACGTTCTCTAAAAATCTATGTCACATTCAATCATGTCAAGGACAGCCAAGTCCAGTATTACAGATCAATCACCCTAGGTAGAAAGGTTATCAGCACCCACCAGATCCTACCTGGGAATTTTTTTGTATTATTATTAATTCATAGTTTAGTCTTAACCTTCAGGTTATTATGAAGCGTTGTAAGGCAGCTTCTCAATGGATTAAGGAAAGTTATCAGCACCCCATCTTTTAAAATGCTGTTCAGAGTCTTTTTTTTTTTTTACTCAGAGTTTTTACTCAAGGAGTTTTACTAACGTAGAAACTGATACGTTTTATATATATGTTCACATAGCATTATAAATTTCACGCATATATAAAAATAGGACACTTCTAATAGATTCAACCAATATTATCATTCCTAAGTATCCAGCTTTTTGGGTCAGTTCAGATGTTTTTAATATTAATGGGAAAATTGTGATTGTGATTACAGTGCATCACCCACAATATATATGTAAATGCCTGTGTGAACAGAAGCAGATCTAAATATTCTGAATAAATACATATAAAAAAATTGAAGTGGGTATTGAAATCTAAACTTTTTTTAATGAAGTCATTTTGCCAAATTATTGACCTATAGCGTATCTAAACCCTAGAGAGAAGACAAAGGATTCCATAAATATTCACCTTTGTGTTGCAGCCACCCACGTGTAAAATAAAATGTACAGATGCCAGCTGCTTGGGAGTTCTTAATAAAAATGGTAATGTTTGTAGATTGATTCTGCAACATCCAGGCGATGGAGACCTTTGCAGCTAACCTTGTGTCACTGCAGTAAAGATTACTACCAAGAGAAAACAAAAATGGATTTAAAAACATATGTCTCTCCATGTTTTCTAATATACAATTTACTCTCTCTCTCTCTTGCAGACAGTTAGCAAAGCATTTTCAGCTTCTCCATATGTAGGATTGTTATACGTTTTATTTAAACCTTTAAAAAAATGAACTTTTGATTGAGTACCTGGGTCAATGCTTCAATTTGAAGAATGAAAAAAGGGTTTTAAAACGGTGTCTAGTGCCCATTAAGGCCACAATGGAAAACAGGCTTCCCAATCATCATCTTCACCCCTGCCCTCCCTCATTGGTCGAAGGCCTACTGGAGAGCTAGATCCAAAAGAAAGGACCACTGGAATTACCCACAAAAACTACCCACAAGAGCTACCATGCCTCTGCTACAAAAAAAAAACCCAACCTATGTTCATAACCTAACTTAATACACTTTTAAGGATGAAGGTTTTTCCTGAGGTGTGCTAATGCAGGTTTTTCCTAAAGTGTTAATAGTAAGATGTTTCTTACACTGAGAGAGGATATGATCACCGTCTTGTACAAACAGAAAAAGAGAGATGTGACTTCAATAATTGGTGTCCCATCTTCCTCCTTAATGTAGACTACAAGACCTTAGCTAAGGTACTACGTACAGTAGCAAATTGCAGTCGGCCATTGGACAGACTGTCCACCATGACCAGACCTGCAGCATATCTGGCCATGGAATAGCAGACAGCCTAGCCCTTATCACAAAGTCCGGGCTGCTCTGGTCAATCGCGACCGGAAGACGGCTTTTGATCATTTGTCCCAAGAATTTATGGGTAGGGCCCTGTGAGGGTTTGGCTTAGGAGAGATCTTCTGCTCACACATTGGACATATGTTTCAGGACATTTACAGAGCTCCCTGATGCCATGGCTGGGACTGTTTGGACTAACGTGGCATCAAGCTGGTTGAGCAATAGAGACAAGAAGATTTCATGAATGGCCATACTGGGACCGTCATTGACAGTCTCAAGGAAGAAAACTAACCTCCATGCCACCTCTAATCAGATTTCCTCAACCCCAGGTGTAATTTGTGCCAATAATACCACATTGTTTTTGTGCTTTTTTTTAAAAACCAAAAACACTGATTTCTTGGCTGTTGCTTCTTTATAATATGTTATAGACATACAATGTCTATATATGTTATATAATATGTTATAATGTGTAAATTATTGTTGGTGCTATGCTACAACATAGTAGAGTGCTTACAACAAATGTATGAGTGTTATTATGTGAAAGATATTAATTGTTCAAATGATATTCCTGTATATACTAGGCAAAGCTGTTCCTATTTGTGTTCTCTGCTGTGTTGCCGCATGCCTAGTATATGGAATGTATGTGCAGTCTATAAATAAACTCAGTCTAGCACCCTGGGGCATTATAATCTCTCCTGCCAAAATACCACATTATTTTTGCTCCCCTGGAACTTTTTATTTATTTATTTTATTTTTTTGTGTTTTTAATGTTGTGCTTTTATAATATTTTATAGACTAATGTGTATGAATTTATGATGTGAAAGATGTTGATTGTGCAAGTGATAGTGAAGCCTGTGTTCTGTGTTGATTGTGCATGTCTAGTCTATGAATAAACATTATTGAGCCCCCTGAGCTCTTCTTAGCCTTTTGCCTAAATCAAGTAAATCTGAGAGATGGAAAGCTTCGCCCTCTGGCCTTAAGGCTCTCTCAGACCGGTTCTGGAAACAGTGTCACCCCATGCGTAATTATATTTGCACCTAATAAAGTGTGTGCCTCATTATTGGGTATAGGGTATGGTCATCCTGGGCACAAATTCAACTATGTCCCTGTCATGTTGATATAGGCTAATATAGGTATGAAATTTAAACATGCATTAGCTGGATATACTGCTATCATAAGTCTAAGATAAGGTCAAGGAGTGATTATGATTTGAAAACATGGGCAGTTTAGATGAGTTGAATGGCTCTTATCTGCTGTCAAATTCTATGTTTCTAATAGGCTCAGAATGTTGCCCAAGAACTATAAATGTCTGACAATGAATTATTTTATGTTTCATAACAAGAGTGAAAGCAAACACTGATTTAGAAAACAGTTACCGTGAGATGTAATGTGTTTCTTCTCCATAGTGAATATTTTGTATCATCACAGGCCAACTTGGTAAGCCAACTTGGCCTCTTCCATCCTCACACCAATGAGAGTGTTGCAAACTCTGTAAATGTTCCCTAAGTTGAGCAATTTAGAGAAACTTCAATGAGTGTTCAATGTTGACTTAGCATGTAAGGGACCTGACAAGTGTCTCTTATGATGAAGGCTGAACAGACTCTTCGAAATAATAATTCAATGCAGCATGAACACATTTTCATCTTGCCTAGAGGACAGTTAAGTAAATTCATATTTTCATGGAAAAAAAAGTCTTCCAACAAAATGTACTTTATAGCAGTGCTTTTGGGTGAAAAATCCACTTTACTTGAGAACATCTGTTGATCTGCTATATGAATTAATAATGCTATGCTGGGATTTTTAATCAGTGCACCAAGTAAGCATGGTAACGAATATATGTGCTTCCTCGTTTCCCCATTTACACAGACATTTCACTATAGCTAAACCAGAAACAGAAAACGTACAAAAAGTTAACCCTATGAGCATTAACTCAGGAGTGTCTATGTCGCAACCAGATTAACAAGTTTATTCATGGATTTTTATTACCCAATGAAGTACTTTAATGCCCCTGGGTTCTTATGTGCAGGTGTTCATGTATAATCAAATAAAAGGTTAATATAGAAAAAACAATAGGTTATTCCCCAAGATCACAAGGAAGGGCTTTATCGTGACTGACAGAAAAAGCATGTGACAAGTTATAATTCATTACTGCCAGTTATCACACTGACAGATTTGAGCAGTATATGCTGCAGGTGTATGATATGTTTGGGCACACAAGGTTTGCAGATATTTGCTCATTTGTTTTAGTTGAAAACCTGTATGGATTTGAGTTACAAGCTGCCAAAACAATGAAAAGGTGTGTTGAGTCGGAGGCCTACCACCTGAAAGGATTTCGGAGGCATTTAGAATACATTACATTAGCAAAAGAAACAGCAGATTTTACTTCTTTACACAGTCTACCCTGACCCAACTCTTCACCCTGTATAAATATCCACTCATACGTTGTATGTAGTTGTACATACGCGGTACATTTAAGTGTGCCTATATACCAATAGCCAGCCAGTATAAATATTCTCATTACAGAAAATATCAACCTTTTATCAATCAAATTAATAAGTATACTCCCCTCACTCACATGCATCCTACAAAGCAGATATTCCCTCGAATGCCTGTAAGACAAACCCTGTCACAAGAAGCACTAGATGCCAGAAATCCCGCCAGGAAATGCTTATGGAACAAACCACTTGGTTAAATCTATTACCCTCAGTTTTAACTTATTTTCCCCTAAAGTATCTCTATCTCAGTTAATGAACGTATATAAGGGTCAGCAAGATCATTAAACATATATAGGAGGACAGGGGCATCTGTGTATTGGCCCCTGGGAGGGAGCTGCCCTTTTGCCAGTAGTAAAGATGGCCCTTGTTGTATTTTTAATTATTTTGTCACATTTCTTGTGGGTAGGAAGGGTTTACTTGGGAGGCACCTAGGACAAAACAATGTACGGCTCGGCCTTAATCATCTCAGCTTGACACTCTGACTAATGAAAGTCCGTGGAAAGACTGAGCTCATTGGACAAGCAGGATTTCATTAGCGTTGCCATTAAGTGTAATGTTCTAGCAGGAAAAGTAACCCGAAGGATCACATGAATGACAGCAATGGCAGCCTCCTGGACTTCAGATAAAGGGCATATGAAATAAAGCCATTTTCTTGTTAATAGTAACCTACATTTCTGTATAAAACACTGTATTGAATGCCATTTAAGTGCATTCTCTTCCATTTTTATTTTAAGGAATAACTTTAGTACCTCAAAGCTTCCTAAAACACAGTGGCAGACCACAGATAGCTCCATCCATCATCCATGTGCAAGGAAGCCATTAAAAATCTGTTTTTATTGAATATTTAATAAAGTCACACTGATCAAATTCTACATTACATTGGTTCTTGCAACTCAACTATTTGTTTTTATTAAAAAAAAAAACTTTGCCATGATTTTTTTCCCGTTTCCTTTAAAACCACATCCATATCTGAATGCTTTTTAAATACAGGCTTTGGTATTTTTTTCTCCTAAAGCTTTGAAAATAATACAACTGAAAGGTTCAGTGACCTGAAATGATTGTGCAGTCAGACTTCAGAATAAATTACTGGCCTATTTTGGGTTTCTATCAACTAAACATTGGAAATAATGTTTAATTAGAGGCTGCTGAAAAGTGACGGATTGATATGAGGTAGTGCATGTGTGCGTGCCTTGCAGGTTTTATTGTTTTATCTCGACCCATCGAAAGCTGGTACAGGTGCGGTGCTTTGGCTTCTTCTTTTATAATACATCATATAATAACCTCTACAACTGATGACAGTAGGTCTTCCCAGCTTTGACATCTAAAATTCTGGTCTACACATGTGTTTCATCCCTTTAATGTACAGTACAAAAAGAACTGTGCCTCTGTGATCCGTGCTTAACAATATTACTACAGACAATTTCGGGACCAGAAATGGTATCCTTAAAGACATTATGAGCAGTTTTTATTTAAAGTAGACACCAGAAAGAAATTTTAATTCAAAATTGCATAGATATACTGTATTTATATATAGCCAAAGTTGAAGAAAAATATATTTTGAATACAGGTTAACCTGGAAAGTACCAAGTACTCATATAAAGCATAAAAAACACATGTTTTGCTTTAAAACTTTATGTGCCAATGGTAAAAAGGTTTGATAAACCCCAGGCTGGTAATGGTTTGTCTTCAAAGCTAGCTTGAGATTCAAAATTTTTACGCAGAGTTTACTGGGACTCTAATAATTTATATAAATGAACCATGGTGATTCATTCTTCCTTCGTCTAATTTGATATGTTTTCAGAGGTTTGCATATATCTGGTCTGAAAGAATTTTAGATAATTTTGAATGAAATGTTTTGCAAAATATTTAGACGTATCAATTCAAATTTATATTGCAAATTATATTGATTAACCTAAAAGACACTCCAAAAGTGGGCAGATTTTGAAAAGAAGTAAGGTTAATACTATGCAATTTGCAAGCTTTCTTGTAAAAAATATACACCATACCAAATGTATATATGTGTTGTCAGTCAGTATAGAAACACTATTTGTAGTATACTTAAACCTGCAAAAATAGAGGGACATAGAAAGGTGACCTTTCGAGATCAATGAACAGTTTTATTGAGTGCATGTAGGGAAGGGTCAGGGTCTCTTTAGTGTCCCTAGAGTCTAGGCTCTTGGGTACAGTAAAAGAGCACAGGGGCTGTTTATGTCATATTAGGTTACACAATATCACTTTAGAATATTGGATTCCTGCTTACTCTCCATATGAGATTCCACCTAAAAGGAATTTTCCCCACAAGCGCCTGTTTGGCCAAATAATTTGATTCTGCATTTCCGAACAATAAAGGTCTCTGGCAGATATATTTTTTTGTCCCATAAAATCTGTGAATTGCGTACATGCAATGGAATTAAGCAGGACCTTGGCTCTTTTCCTTCTATTAATACCAGACACGTGAGCAATAGGCGGGCAGAACTGATATTTGCAGATATTTTCGTGTGTGATCGTTCTTGCATGGAATCTGGGGGAAGAACATTATGGTCATGCTTATTTTCATATCATTCAGGACATAGCTGTCTCCTCTGACTATAAGGGTTAAAAAGTTTAAAATGTTAATATGTGTTTAGAGGCTCATCTGTATCACATATTGGGTCCTTCCTATTGTGACATTAAATGTAGATTGCTAAGACTTCAGAAGCACGTTGATGTTGTTTTTGCTTTTTCTTGAGAGCTTATTTAGGCCATTTATGCTTCATTTGAAATGTTGCATGGGTACCCAAAAGTTTTGGTGTGTGCGTGGTTCTGGTACAAATGTAATACAATAAAGCTATGCTACATGTAATGACGTATGCAAATATTCAGTTACCCAATTTTTTAATTCATCAATTAACCTGTGATAAATGTAGCATTAATTTTATTAAACACATTTTGCATTGTCTTAAATTACCCAAAATCACAAAAAAACAATTATCTAAAATTGTTTCACTGCTTCAAAAAAAATTCCTCTAAAGCTGCATACAAGACTGCATACAAGACAGCAAGAACATATGTATTTTTCATCCTCATATTTCAGGTATTAACAAATTTGGTTTGGATTTAGGAGTCAGCTTTTTTCTTCCCCAATCATGTTTTTATTTTCATATATTACCCCCTGGTCTGCAGTTTATTGTGGCAATACGACATAAAACACACCGTTCTTCAGTACAGCACCACTTTGTACAGTACCCCAGTTAAACCCTTCAAAACAAGGGGTATTTACACCATAAAGACTCAAGCATCTTATGCTCACACACACTAACATTCTACACTCACACACACTCTAACACTATATGCTAACATCCACACTCATGATAATGCTGTGACATACACAACACCACATGCATGCAGCTGCACATACTATCCAATAACATACACTTTCACGCACTGGGTAACATCTTCTGCCATCACCTTATGCTTTCCTGAGGGGGCCTGATAATGAGGGTGCCATGAGGTAGAGGACTGCCAAAGAACTTGCGGGCGCGGGCGGTTTTTCAGCTACTGCGGGCGGGAGCGGGCAGTCAGCCAGCGTACCTGCGGGTCCCGGTAATCCCGCGCAGTCCCGCGCAGGGCTCTACCATGAGGCGCCCAGCAGGGCCCATATTGTGAATTATGATGGCACCAAAATATGCATCATGATGGCAGCCCTGACCAGTTTTTACCCTTGTCCTGCAAAACACTGGGTGCACTCGGGGTTTGTCAAGCCCTGTCATTCTGTTATTCTTATCCTACCATATATTTAAGTCGACATTTGACATATTGCCTCAAGACTGCTGTCATTCTCTATAATACAATGTCATTAAGTATGTATACCACATATATTTTAATATACAATTTTGGAAGACACATTTGAGAAAGGGATATGTCATCAGCTGCAGGGTTATACAAACCTTGCACTCAAAATATGTTCTATATTTGCTATGTAACAGGTTTTAGCTCTGAAAATTCTCACTAGAATATTGTACAGTAGCAATAAAATAATTAAATCATACAGACTTTTCTACAGCTGAAAAAAGGATATCAGGATAAGGATTAGCGGATAAGAATCATTTGGCCTATCTTGTCAGTTCGTTTTTCCTGATTTAAAGACATAGACGTTAATCAGTCCTTGATCTTCTCTTTGATTCAGAATAGCTTTATGCTTCTCCCATGCATGATTAATTTCCCTCGCTGTATTAGCCTCTACCTGCTAGGAGGTTGTTCCACTTATCTACCACCCACTCCTCCTTACAAAAACTTACATTACATCTAAACCTTTAACACAATAGTTTTAAAGTATGACCTCTTGTTTTAACATTTCTCCTTTGGAATAAACCTTTAGTTGGATGAAAACTGTTATAATTTAGACAAACTGCACTTCTATTGGTAGGGATTTCAGATCAATAGTTTTCTCTTGTAACGTTTGCATAAAACAGAGATTGGCATTCTTGATTTTTTTAAACTGTATTATTTTAAAAATGCTCATGGAAGGGCATTTTTTTAAAATTTATGTTGTTATTTACATTAATGTTGAAGTGACATTGGCAACATGTTTGAGGCTTATCATCAAGTATCAAACATGAGAATATGGCAATGGTGTTACGTACCTGACTACGAGTTCCTCCGGGTCCTCGGGTCAACAGCCGCAGTGAGAAGGGGGAGACCCCCCGCCTCGGCACAGCACTCTCAGCCGCCGTGGAGAAGGGGGAGACGCCCGTTTTGGCACAGCAGCCTCAGCCGCGGCGGAGAAGGAGGAGACCCCCCGCCTCGGCACAGCAGCCTCAGCCACCGACAGGAGGAGGGAGACCACCCGTCTCCGCAAAGCTTCTACTCAAATATGGGCCTCACACCTCTACGCAGCAGCCCCAGTCGCCGCTGACTGAACACAGGTCCGGTTCCTCCGTCTGTACTCGATCCTCTTCACGCCACCTAGTGGTGCCAGCGGGTACTACCTCTCCTTTTACTGGGAAACTATATTTTGGAGCCAAATCTTATTTCCTGTTTAAGGGACTCAGAATTATTCCATCATTGCCTTATGATGGTCGTGCCTACTCCTCACCAAAGCATTCCTGAAGCGTTTGACTTCTGATACCGACCCACCTTGTTCTTTTTTCCTGATTTTCTGATCCCGGCTTGCTCCACTATGATCCTAATTTCTGGCTCCCTGAACTTGGCTTGTTCTACAACGTTCCTGACTTCCTGATCTTGGCTTGTTTACAACTATCTGCAGTTCAGGTAAGGAATGGAGGAGGGTGTATAAATAAGTAGGTGTGATTGGGTGAATGAATGAAGGGAATATTTATGAATGAGTATGCGTGAATGAGTAAATAAATATTTGTGAAGGAATGAGTATCTGTAAATGAGTGAATATTTGTGAATAGCATGGATGTGTAAGTGAATTGGAAGCATGGCACATGGAGGCTGTTTGAGGCAAGGATGGCACAGAGAGGCTGTTTGGGGGCAAAGGTGGCTAGTCCTATGCTTCCAGTCTGGGTGATAGGCAGGTCCTGTGGATGCAATATGCGTGTCAGGGCTGATACTAAAGGGGGGGTTGGCTGGGTGGCATAAATACACAATGTAGGGCTGGCTGGGGCAATATGCAAGGGTGTGTGGGGCATTAATTCACAATGAGTGCTGGCTGGGGGCATCACATAAATTAATACTAAAGGAAGGGCTGTCTGGTGGGATAAGATATACAATGTTAAATATCCAAATGGCCCTTGCCAGAAACAAGGTTCCCAACCGCTGATGTAGAGTATTGAAATGTGTGACATTAAAGTCTAACAAATATATTTCTTACAGTTGGTATGCCTTTTCCATTTCAAGCTACTGAACTGGATATTCTAAGGTTTTCACTGAGCCTGGAAATCCAACTAGGACATATAAAGCATGCTGACTTTAGAAATCAACTGAGATCAAGGTTTTTAGTACAAGTCTCAGGAGTCAACTCATTTCAAAAAGAACAGGGCAATTACTGCCACTTCATAGTAAACACAGCCATTGATATCATAGTATACTTGAGAGAATGGAATTGGTGTAGTGACCACCTAGTGACCACAACATAGCAATAAGAATGATAAATTATACAAATATAGTATGTATAAGAATACTAAGTACATATAATCAATCTTTCAGTACATATTTTGAAAGTATGTGTAGCTCTGCAGTTAATTTATATGTGTATATAAAACCCTCATGGTCTTCACATTACAACTAGGAAAAAGCTTAAGTATTATAAGGCAGATCTCCACCTTCAGCTGTTTAGGGGGCACAATGGACAGCTTCTGTAAGACCCTAAGATTACCCTTCTGCCCCATGTTAACAATGACACAGACAACATTGTTCCTTTTTCTAGGCACATCTCTACAATTCTACTTATATGACCCTTGGCAAGCACCACCCCATTACGAACCTATGAAGTATCCAACAAAAAAGCACTCTACACTGAGATGCACTGTCCACCATCTTGCTGCTCGAAACCCACTGTCTTACCTGAGATCTCCCATGATTTAAATTAAGATCCTGCACACATTACTACCAGGATCCAAGGGACTGCTAACGTGGCTAAATTAAGATTGGGCCTAGGGCCCCAATTAAAAACAGATATGTTGTGTATACGTGCTCAGACTAAAATGGTGATTGTGACAGAATGACCTGTCATACAAGGCCCCAAAGTACTCAGAGATGGCTCCAGCCTGGCTGTCAAACAAAGATAGCACAGGTAGGAACTCTATTGTTTAATTAATCCCATCAATAGGATTGCTGCCAGGGGATTAAAGGTTGGGTTGTCTACCTGTTTAACAATGTTAATGAAGTTCTGTGGATAAATGAGTCTATGTTTTACATCAATAAACTGTTCATTCCCGCTGTACTGAATTCAAGGTAGTTGTGTGTCTACTTATTGGGTACACATAGCAGGGTTCCAAGGTGTGCATGCTGGCTGGTGCTGGAAGTGATTGGGGAACAACAGGAGGATACATTTGGGTGATCTCTGGAAGTTATTACAGCTCTCTTGGTGAACCCGTTACAGTGATTGGTTGCCATTGTAACAGTACAGAAGTCCTTGTATGCAGATGTCTTTTCCGTCATATTTCTTGCTTAAGAAAAATCAGCTGCTTTTGTGATTTATTAAAAAAAAACACATAGAGATTAACTATTTCACATAAATCCAATGCCAAAAAGGAAATGCTTGCCTCTCGAAGACGAGAGTATCATTTTCTCTACAATAAAATTTATAGTCCCTTTGGGTACTATTAATCAGATGAGCTGGGGGACTAGACGATGATGGGAGGACAGAGAGGCATTTTTCTTCTGCAGATGTCAGTGTGTATTAAGTTTCTTGATGTCCCATGATTTGTAAATTGACTGATAACAAATGAAGGAGATTATTGAAATGTTGCTTTTTCTGATTTATATGCATAAAGATTGATACATTTGTAGGTTTGCATGTTGGCAAGAAAATCATCAAGGAAAAGGTGATGAGTTACTTAATTTTACAGTCTCTATTTACAGGTATTTTTTGAACTTCAACTCCGTTGAATCCTGTTCTTTTGACCTATATACCACTTTCTTTATCTAAAGATTTGGCATGTACATTGAGGGTCACATTTTAGTTGTGCTATGCTTCCATCCCCTATGATGAAAACTTGTGTAAAATGTAATATGATTTATGTAAAATCCTTTTGACCAAAGGAAGCGCTGATCCAATGAAGGCACCAGTCTTCCTGCAACTGCATTAAACCACCATGGACACTGGCTCCCTTGGCACTCACACTGGGCCCAAGGATTGCAAAGGTCTCTTGCAAACTAAGCATTCAGTGGTGTATAGCTTTAGGCTGCCTGTTTACCTTATGACACTAAATATTGCGATACCAGCCAAGAAAATCTTACTCTTATAGGTCCAGAAGTACACTGGCTTTACATAAGTCATTTAAGGAAAATCTAATATGGCAAAGGATAGAGAGGGTGCATAGATGGAAGAAATCGAAGAGAAAGTATGCTGAGATTTTGAGAGGGAAAGAGACACAGGCTATTAATAGGGAATATGAATGCAAAAGGGACTGATACATCTCAAGGGGAAGGAGAAGGGAGAACGGATATCATAAGCATTATGAGGATCCTGGAGTGGATGGGTTTAGAGAACAAAGGTGTTTTCACCAAAAGAGCCTTGCCCAGTTCGTGTTGACAATAAAGATGGCCCAGACAACCCACAC
The DNA here is from genome assembly GCA_009364415.1 of Spea multiplicata. Classification (NCBI taxonomy): domain Eukaryota; kingdom Metazoa; phylum Chordata; class Amphibia; order Anura; family Pelobatidae; genus Spea; species Spea multiplicata. Next base: position 10,113 of record VKOC01022455.1, on the reverse strand, counting down.
AAATGAAAGGGAGTAGAGGGAGATAGTATTAATATCCTTAAATCTTGAGGTTTGGTTTTATTAGACCAGACTGAATGATCACACCAAACTAAAAACTAGTTAGCATGTGTGATCTTTCTTCAGTGGAAATCACATTTACCTGAGGACTTTGTACTTTATAAAGTCATGCTACGTTCCTATACTCCTCTGGATCTTCATACACTCCAGAATTAAATTCAAACTCTTGACTTTCACATAGAGAGCCATTAAAGGGACACTCCAACAATCATATGCACTTTAAGAGCGGTGTGTGGTCCCTTTAAATTTTCATGTGTGCCATTTTTCAAATGCATGAGGGATTCTGCTGAATCACCCTAAATGTATTTGCCCCTTTCCCCAGCTAAGCTAAATGCTCTTCAGGAGATGCATTCGGTATTCACCTTCACTGTTCTTTGGTGTATGGTGCTATAAAGTGTATGTGTCTTAGCATATGGTGTTAGTGAATGTGTGTCGGTGTTAGCATATGGTGTTAGAGAGTGAGTGTTTAGAGTTTGAGTGAGTTTGTGTGTTAGTATGTGTGTTAGTTATGGGGGTCAACAAGTAAATACTCCAGCATTAGCCACCCTAATGTTTTTAAAAAGTAGATTTGTTACTGTTTAATGCACTAATGTCTTTGGTTATTGCTTATTGCCATCCATAGGAATATCTGTGTTTATTAGTCCAACCTGGGCCTGTCAGGTGGAGCAAAACACAAGGCTCCAGTTGGCACCATGGAACAGAAAACACACTTTTGTATGATAAGGGAATTTGTGATGGTGTGTTTTCTTTTATGTACCACATAAAGAACAGATAAAGGTTACTGGGGCCACTGTCGTGATTTTGTTTCCAATCCCTTTCCCTCTCTTTAAATACAATGTATCTGCTTCCATTGACTAGTACACCATTTCAAATAACTACTGTAATAATGCTAACACCAATTCAGTCTAAGGGAAGGTGTGTGGGATAATCTTAATTTGGTATCCAAAATTGTTACTGTGCTGTTAAAGGATCCTAGCTTTATCTGGATCTAATATGTGACTATTGTTTTTACTCATAATGACATTTATCTTACCTCAGATTTGCTGATAATTAATTTATGTTAAAATTTGGTCAAAATCTTTATCTCAATATCACTCCTCAAGTAGCACCAGAATAGTTTTCAAGATCTACCTAAATAAAGTTCTTGTTCACAACATGTTTGTGTTTTTAATTAAATATATAGTTTTTTGATAGGCAAGCTACACATTTGAGGTTCCCATGCTGGAAGGGATAACAACAAACCTGCAACTTCTTTGTTAATTCTTCATATTACAAAAAAGGCTTCAAAAGGGAATTCATTATATACAGAGGATGCAAGTGATACAATGAGATGCTGAACAGGATCTTCAAAATATTAAACTGGTTTTATGTTTAGCATGGAAATAAACAAATACAAACCTAAAATACATAATTGCAATAAAGATGGGTGGACATTTGGCCAAAGCACAAATGCTTGCATGTCACGTCAAGGCACTTCATTAATCCCAACTGTCACTAAACAAGACAAAAGGTTTGGGCTTCCAAACCAATCATCTATAATAAGAAAGAGGATTAGGGACTAACCTCCTCCAACCTAAACATCTGTGCACCTTTTTTCTAAAAATAAGAAGAACATTTTTCCCAGAAGGTAAACGTGCCTAGCCCTAGGGGAAAATGCTATACCCATCCACAGGGGACCCCGCACTGTCCCGAGTCACTCTCATGATAAATTAAAAAGATCCAGACCTATCTCATTCAAACAGACACAGTCATTACGAAACAGGTGGCTGTATTTTTCCTTTTCTTTGTCAGCTCCCTCCTTCGATGGAGGAGCATCCTCCATCGGGAAAAGAGAATATATTTCTAAAAATTCCCCTTTCATTATTTTTTCTTTTACTTCATGTCTGAGGTGCAGGCCCAGGGGGCCCAACCAACACATACAAGCTGCTCCCCTCCACTGACACTCCCTCACCAGATTTATCAGCAGTTTCTCCCTGAGACACCATCTTATCCCCTGCCTTTTGTACCTCCGCCTGTGGATCCAGCGGTACCACCATCTGGGGTGATGCTGTTACCACCAGCACTGGCACCTGTAGCAAGAGAAATCGATCCTTCCTGCGTGACTAGGTGCCGTAAAACCAGGGGCAGAGGTAAAGTAAAAATAGTTTTTTTTTAGTGGCGAGGAGCCACTCCAACCTTATATCACCTTTACCAATTAACTTCCCACTCAGAATAAAAAGTGAAACAAAATTGGCTAGCTAAAGTGACAAGGCATCTTTTCGCCAATACCAACAGTCAGGATTAGTATATATTGGGCATCACCAGCCAGGCATGTGTTTAGGTTGGTGATCAAGCCAATAAGACATATGAAAGTGCCCTACCTAGTGTGGACTGTGTTGCACATCCAACATCAAAGTAAATGCTATTTGTATTGTAAAATTATTCTGTGAACACCACATAATGCCTGCACCCAGTGCTTGCATCATGAGTAACAACAGAGGCAAGTAATATCAGAGCGATATAGTGGATTGAGCAGATCATTATGAAGCAGTAAAATCCTCTTGTAGCGTATTCAATCTCTTGCTAAGTATACCCTGTGTTATTTATTGGTCTATGTTTTCATGCCATATGCATTATTTGTAGGAAAAGAAGCAGTTAATAGAGAAATATTGCCCATTCCTTATAACAAATGGGTAACTTTGCCCAACAGAGCAGACCGAGGGGCTTTGCTAGATCTGTTGCCAGTACGTAATTACCTGACAATAACAGTGATAAAATGAGATATTTTAGGTTGGTATAATTAAATCAGCAGTTGCAAGATTCTGTTATGTTATACACAGCTGCCAGAACCAAAAATCAGGGCTATATTTATAAGCAATCATTCAGGGCAATGTTCTAAATATGGGACCATGTTTTAGGGACTAACTCTTTGTTACTGTTTAAAAACAGAACACTGAATTGTCATTTATTGCATGCGATCACTGTGAATGATTTTTACAATGATCACTAGACCTGTGCATTTGGATTTGTATGAATTTTAATTATACCGAAAATTTGCCAACTTCCAATTTTAAGTTTGCATTTCATTGATCTTTACTCTCGCACTGTCCTCTCTCACACTCACTTTGTTTCACATTCTCGTTCACACACTCTTTGTCAATGTCTACCTACCTTCGCCATCGACTGGTTCCGAGTCCCTGTCTCTTTTTCTGCAGCTTTGCTTCTTCTTGTTTTTCTTTCTTCTGTCTTTTTTCTTTGTCCACTTCTCTCTGGTATCAGCTCTGTTATCCTGGTACTTCTGCAAATGGGTGCAACCTCCATACACACTCTCTCCCTCCATGAGGGAAATGGGGAAAAGGCTGCTCCTGTGGTGTGCACCGTGGCTCTGCCCTTTTGCTGAAATACCTGGATAACTTAGCTTATACTTGAGAGAAGCGGACAAAGAAAGACAACAGATGAGCAATAAGAAGCAAGAGAAGTGAAAAGGAGACAGTGACACTAAATCAGTCAGCAGAGAAGGTAAGGAGACATTGATAGAGAGTGAATAAGTATATGAGAGATCATGAAGAGTGGGTAAGAGAGGATCAGCTGGCTGTGTAGCAGTGCTGTTTATCTGATATTTGAATAAGCAGGATGTGACATCATATTCTGGCACTGCGAAGGAAATGAAGGCCTCACGCTCCCATCAGTGCAGTCAGGACAGCACTGAGCTGGGGGGGGGGTGACAGGGAGCGGAGGAGACAGGGGATGCAACGAGTGGTGTTCGTCTTCGTGGGGAAAAAATCTTCATATTTCACGAATATACACCCGTTCCTGTGTTCCGCTCAGACAAATATATACATTCTTGAAGTGCACCTGCACTTCATTGGTTGATGGCAGACGACCTTCCTGCTGGCGACCAATAGAGTCACTCGTACAGACTTTAAAAATCCTGGTGCCCAATCTCGGCCTGGGGAAACCACTGGTCTCCCCGCTCCAGGAGTTAAAGGTCAGTACAAGCGACAATTAGAGTCACTGGTACCAACCTTTAACTCCTTGTGATGGTGAAACTCCGCCCAATAGAGTCGCTCATACAGACCTTTAACTTCTGAAGTGGAACTTGGCCTGGGGAAACTCGCATTTTAAAATCCTGGTGCCGAAAACAATAGAGTCGCTTGTACGAACCTTTAACTCTTGGAGCGGGGAGACCATGGTCCGTCCGATGTTAAAGGTTCGTGCGAGCGACACTATTGGTCGTCTGCAGGGGCCTCCTCTGGCATTAACCAATTGGTTGATGCTAGAGGAGGCCCTTGCCAGCGACCAACAGAGTCGTTCTTATGGACCTTTAACTCCTGACGGCGAACCTACGAATTTCCGCTCCCGTTATCTACGCAGCATCACAGGGGTTGGTGCCAGAGGAGGCCTCTGCAGGCGACCAATAGAGTTGCTTGCACGGCCCTTTAACCCCTGACAGCTAACCTACGGATTTTGCTGCCGCCATGTTCTTTTCTTCGCTATTCGGGCTGAATAATAATAATAATAATTTCATATTCGCCCGAATACGAAAGTCTAGTTTGAACAGATCCATCCTTACCTTTTATTTTTGTAGTTTAAATTATTATGTAATACCTCGTTTACTCATTGCACTGTGGATACTCATTGCACTGTTCCTATATAAATAAATGTACAATAATAGAGAATAAAAACTTTGAAATATTTTTTATCAACTTAAGATGAGTGCAATGCTAATATTGATGAAAGCCTACGCACCTGAGCAGTTTGTCAGGGTGAGAATAATGCAATATATGTAATAAACAGGATCTTTCAGCAGCAGGGAGGAAAATCAATAGAAAGTGAGGATATGTAGTATGTGAACACAGCTGGAGGTTTGTCCCTGGGAGACACTAATTAGCAAGGCTTGGACTGCTACCTAATCTCTTCTGTCCTCGGCTCCTCTCTGCACAGAGATTTCCCCTTTCCCGTTCGAGCTGTGTTTACGTGCTAATCCGAGCACTAATCTATCTGCAGAGGTGTGTCTGCATTGCACGTTAAGATGAGAAATGGTGCATCTGAGAATCATCTTTAATCATTATAAATACATCAAATGCTTTAGGGACACTTCTGTTGAAATTTTAGACAGACCTTTTTTAGCAAAACTGCAACACAGATATAAATGAGTCTGCTATAACATTCAGTTGTCATCTGTCATTGCTACCACCATACTTGATATGATAATGAACATTACTGTTTTTTTTTGTCCTCTGTCAAATAATTTTAAGAATATATAAAAGGACCATATTTTATCACTGAAAAAATACATTTATTACTCATTGTGAAATGACAATCCTGCTGTCATTATAAAATGTCATTATATATATGGCCATATTATTTAGCCCCATGCATAAGGCTGGATTAACAGTACAGCACATGGATCAAATACTTCCTGGGCCTCAGAGTGGCGAGGGGCCCATAGTGGTGAGGGACTGTCGGTCTCATAAAATGGCGATCTAATCAGACCGTGCAAAGTGGTCTCCTTTAACACAACGCTGGCTGTGATCCTCACTGACACAGCATGATGGGAAGTGATGTCACCTCCGGGCGAAGCAAGGGAGATACATGCTATAAGGAGAGTCCAGGAGGCAAGAGGTAGGTGCCGTAAGTACTAACTGTAGCTTTTGGAAGGAGCGGCTGGGGGTAAAGGAAAAAAAATAATTGTAGGCTGAATATAGAATAGAACATAGGTGCCATTTATAGACAGAGAGGCAAGAAGAATGCGATAGAGGAAAATATACTGCATGAAAACCAAAAAGAATAAGGAAGACAAATAAAATGTGACTGCGAAGAGTAGGCATAAGAATCAAACAGATGGCTAAAAAGAGATTAAAGGAAAAATAGACTGAAAGTAGGCAGAAAGTAGACTGAAGTAGGCAGAAAAAATACTAAAATAGTGAAATAGGAGATAAGGTGAAAAAGATGTAAAACACCAAAAAGCCAGAACAAACGATGTCTGCAAGAGAGGTGCAAAATAGTCTGCATTATAATCAAAGAAGAGAAAAGAAAGAACAAAAAGAAAAGGAACTGGAGGAAGTTCAGTTGGAATCATTTGCTGCTTATATTGCCACTTTGAAAGATCAGTTTGTGTTTTCATTATTTATGTGTTAGTTATTTTTATAAAGAAAATTATTGGCGCATAAGGCAAGAGGGGCAATTTTTTGTATAAATACGCCATGCCTTGTGGCTCTTTAATCTGGTCTTACCCACGCATTGTTCCTTTATTTGTGTATCCATTAACCTCCAGCCCTGGTTGGTAAATATTTCCTCCAACAAGTGCAGATATTGAATGATGGAGTTACACGTTATCCATCCAATTCATCTGAACAAACAAAAGAACATCTGCTTTTCTGTTAAACAGTATTGCAACATGATGCTTAAGTGTTTGATGGATGCAAACAAACTGCTGATGAGTTATCCCCCAAAGCTGTGTCAGCAAAAACTGCTATAACACCGTTAAATGCAAGAATCACATCAACGGAAATTAGACAGCTTTGATATCCGTCTCGCTCTTTCCAAAATCTTCCTTAAAAGCAATATTTTGTTTCTGAATTACTAATTACCGGGCGATATCAACTATAGTTAACGGTTAATTAAAATAACATAGATCTCGAAATTTTCGAAACAGAAAACAAGACAAGATAAAGATTATATATATATTTTAACTTTTCAGATAGAGGCAAAGCTATCCCCAATTAGCCATTAGTTTACAGAGGCTTTTGACTGCTTTAAAGCAGGTAATCACTGACAACAGACACTCTTATTGAAATTAATTGAAATTAATAGTTTCTCTGAATGTGAGGTCTGATTCCTTGGAACTCTTTTGTGAGCCAGACCCGGTTGGCACGGAGTATAACGTGTTTTCACTGTTAAGCAGGAGATCTGTTTGATCAAATGCATCTCTTGTATACCTGGGGAGCAGGTGTACGCTTCAAATGCATTGAAGGGGATTCTAATTAATCCCTCCATACTTTTTAACTGGGGAGGGGGGTAATTTAAAGGGGACACTCAGCCATCATATCAGTTTAAATACATATGATGACTGAAGTACTCCTTTAAATGTGTCGACTAATAATCATAGATTAGGTTCCCTCTCTTGGGAAAACAATGGGAGCCTGCTCCTGGTGCACCATTTCTAATTTCCCCACGGAAAAGTCCTGGCTATAATAATCATTGATTTGCATTAACAACTAACAGGGTGCACAGTTAGCGATGAGAAATTTTGTGTTTTGTTAATCAGTTACAGATGAATGTACACATCACACAGCCTTTCCCGTCATTGATTTTTCCTGTTAAGGCTAAATAAATAATAATAAAAAAAAAATACAGATGGTTTTTCTATCTTGAACACTATCCCTAGGGCATCTGAGATGAACAAATTAACAATGCAATTTCCTAAATTGGTTTTTAAAAAAAAGAAATAAACCCTTAATTTTTCCTCTATCATTTTGGAGTTACAAAGAAAGGTGCCAAAAAACTGAATGTATTACAAATGGTATTATATGTATCCTCATTATCTGTTTTATCCTTTCACAAATTACATTTGTAAATTTGCTCTTGTCAGCATATACCGTATTTGCCCGATTATAAGACAAGGTTATTTCCAGAGTAAAAAAAAATACCCCTCGTCTTATAATCAGGGTCATCTTATAATCAGACCTCAAATAGGTCTGACTATGAGACTAAGATCCAGATCCCCCGCAGCGATGCAGGGGACCTGGATCCTCCTGTGTTATGCCCCCCAACCCCCTACACGCTGCCCGGACTAAGCACCGGGGACTCAGAAGCACCGGTAAGTTTGGAGGAGGGAGGGGGAGGGAGTGTTAAATGGGGAGGCATAAGGCATTTCTGGAGGCAGAGTGCCTTTAAACCCCCTTAATGCCACTCTGCCTCCAGAAATGCCTTTTAACCCTCTATACGCCCACTCTGCCTCCTGAAATGCCTTATACCTCTCTATATGCCACTCTGCCCCATAATATGCTTTTTAACCCCTTAAGTGCCAGAGTGGCATATAGGGGTATAAGGCAATTCTGGAGGCAGAGTGGCACATAGGGGGTCAAAAAGCATATCATGGGGCACAGTGGAATATAGGGGGTATAAGGCATTTCTAGGGCAGAGTGGCAAGCCTGGGGGCAGATGTGCATAACTGGGGGGGCACGTTGAAAAAAAGGAAATAAAAACGAAATATTTTTCTCAATCATAGCTTTTATTAACAAACAATTGTTCACAAAGTTTACATGAATTAACATTTACTGGTAAAACTTTTTTCCTATAGGAATTCAGGCTTATATTCAGGCTTCTTCTTTTTTTCATAAATTAATATTCAGATTTTGGGTGTCGTCTTATAATCGAAAAAACTACACTGTACCAAGGTGGCTTGTAAAAAAAAACCCCAACTAATAACAATAACTGCAAGGGGTTCCAGGCACTTCACTCCTCCAATGTACATTGCACTGTTTTCATCTATTGTGATTGCACAGAAACAGCTTTTTTTGAAGAGTCTGATCAAAGAAACAGCATGCTTAGCAGTTAGCAGACTCCTGAAGGTAGCTGAACTCAAGGAAACATTACACAAGGGGCTAAGAGTACAGGCAGATATCTGTTCATTCAAAAGAAAATGTATTTTCATAGCTTCAGCTCATATGGAAAGGTACAATGGAGGCTGATGTCATGTGCACATCCTAATGAATTCAACATAGAGGGGTCTATTCACTAAACTGATAGTTGGCATGCATACACGCATATTTAAAGCACTCTATGAGAGTCTCCAGAGTGTAAATGGGCTGGTTGGAGAGATCTGTAACCCACCTTTTCAGAGGCAGCCGCTCACTGAAGGGGCTGAAGACACTGCAAGCTTTCTTAGTAGGGAACCATGTTGGAAACAGCAGCCAGGTCAAATATAAAACGTGACGTAGCATGTACAGGTTTAAGAAGGGGCTTCTAGAAAATGTTGCGTTCATATAGGTACTGATGAAAGATTTAGCAGTCAAAGGCTATACTCAGACATTCTTTTTTGATTTGCACATAGTTTTGCTCAGTAGGGACCTGTGCCCTAGATGCAAATGCAACAGACTGACCTCTTTACAGTAGGCGACATCCAGGTCCATTTATGCTTGAGTCACGTTTCATAACATCATAGTACCACTGAACAGATGTATCCGTGACCAAGCATTTGATATTCCGCACTAGACTGTCTTGTTTAGGAAGCCAATGTCAAACTGCATCCTTGTCCAGAAACCTTTTCATGGCCCTACGCACCAGGTAGAATTTTGCCAGGTAAGTGACAAATCCAATGAAGCACCGCACAGATTTTGCATCAGTTGGCTGTAGTCAGGATTCAGACTCTCTGAGGAGAGAAGGTGCCCATTGAAGTGAACCTCTTTTACTTTAAATTGTGGTTTCTTCAAACTAAGCCTTAACCTTTCTTGCCTGCACTGACCCATAAGTGCCAACAGTTTGCTGTCATTATCATGCTCCGCTTCATCTGTATCCCCACAGCCAACATCGAGGATGTCATCGGCAATTGGTTCTATTCCACTGAGCCTGGCTAACAGCTCATGTTGTTTACTTTGATACACCTCTCGTGCCACAGACACTCTGAAAGGCAATTTCAACCATCTCTTCTTGCCCCAGGGGTCCTGAAGGTTGTCATATATCTGCTCTCATTATCCAATCTGCATTGCAAAAAAAAAGCATCACATTGACAAATGTGGACATCTGTACTTTAGGTAGCTTGTGCAAGACACCCTCAAGTGTTAGCATGATGTAGTGAGATTATTTCTGTGCCTGGTTCAAACATTTGTGGTCTATGGAGATACATAGTTTATCACAATATTGCTTATCCAGTCAGATGGTTCAGTCACTGCCTCATACTTGCCCAGCTGTGCTTTAACTGCCTCTTTGATAGCCACAGGCACATTGTGTGGTACACATTAAACGGCAGAGACACTTGTGCTACTGTTCAAAAGTTTGGGGTCACAGCTATTTTGTGGAAAATTAGGACATTTCTAGCTGTGCTAACATAATTGCAAAGAAGTTTTCTAATGA